>CM029605.1:77011602-77109974 GCA_017311375.1 Mytilus coruscus
AAACTAAAGACTGAACAGCAACACGAACCCCACCAAAAACAGGCATGATCTCAAGTGCTCCGGAGGGTAAGCAGATCCTGTTCCACATGTGGCACCCGCCGTCTTGCTCATGTAAGTACAATTTTGGTGACAAGTCTAGTTCGGTAGGTCACATTCGAGGAAAAGAGGATAGAATTGTTGTTACGACAATTGGAATATGTCTGTCGTCATCTGTGAAACATATATTCCTCAACGGGCAACCAACTCGTGTTTTACAAACTACGATTTATCCCTCCCTATTTGTATCTACAATGGCCATTCTTTTTTTATGAAAAAAAGCTGGACCAATTTTTTTTCAATTTGTCTTCTAGTTTGGAATGGAGAACACTTGCGTAAACGGTAGAAAAGTCAAATGTTTTAATACTATTCCAAGAAGAAAGAGACTCAGATTGGATGAACTCAAACAGTTCTTTGGATTTATTTAAGTATCCACATCTGACTAACACCGCCCCATGAATAGGTATTTTCACATTGACTCTGAAGCCCGGCTTAAATTGCTGATTAAATTAATGTGAATAGTTTAGAAAGAGGTTTCTTTAAGCACTTGAAAGACCCAGCAATATAACATTGTATGTAAGGACACTTATGTAATTGAGGTATCCAATACAGTGAAGGAAGATCCAGTTTCTCGTCTTTGGTTGAAATTCCAAAGGAACATATATAACAGACCTATGATCATTCAGGATTTCTTATTTGGTAAGTGTCGTTGGAGTGTATGTTGAGTTTCGAAGTAAATTGCCAATACTTAAATCCTTTATTAAGCAGTTTATTCAATGTGATATGCACACAAAAACGATGTTGTTTGAGGTTTTATTTGCGGATCGAAGGTTTTGAGACTGTAAAATAATCACTCCATAAAATAAAGTTTTAGGAAAGAAATAGGTAATAGTTAGTTTCACTCACTTTTCTGATTCCAATTTAAACGTTTTCTTATGGGACAAGCTGTCATAAACTGACCTCAACAAATGTATTTAAAGTAATCGCTTTTCTACAAACATAGGTCATCACAATATGTACAGGAATAGAAATACATGTATCTTATTTTTAATGGATCCATATTGTTTAAGTTAAAAATGACGTTACGTCACAAGCACCCAGATTTTTCTCATGACGAATAAAGAACAATGTTTGCATTATATTAAACATGATCTCCGCTTAAAATAGACGCCATTTAAGGTACATAAAACCGTGGTTACTATATGTGATCTTTTTGATTGGACATAAAACTGTCTTTTCACGACAGCAAAGACCCGTTCGTTACCAAAATCATACATTTTTCATCATAAAAATTGTCATTTTGGTCACGTGGTATTATCTGTGTATTTGGTTGAATCAGGACATATGAAATATTAGACTATTTTCTGTATCAGGGACTCAACATTTCAAAACAGAATGGCGGAATTTAAAATTGCAATTTTAAGCCTAGTCCTGCTAGGTAAGTCTACCATAAATATTTTTTTCATCTTTTGATTCGTTTATTTTATTATCATTCTTAAGATAGTTTATTAAATTGTACAGTATCTGAACTTAGTAATCCCTTAATAACGTAATTTAATGTTGAGCTGTAATATTTCCTGGAAAACGCTAATTCAACTCTGTCGCATTCTGTTCCAAATTAGGAATCTCGTCCGTGGTTGTCTTACTTTGGATTTAAATGTAATTAGAGAATTAGGTTTTAGAGCAGATCTTGGTTAATTTCTAGTTAATTTATTCATATTTTTTTTAAGTAGATTCGAGACGATGATGTGCTTGACACATTGTATAGACAATTGTATTTTTTAAATGGTTGTAGTTTGTCATTTGAATTTAAGGACATTTAACATTTTATTGTTCATTCAAAATCAACATTCATGTGTATTAGATTCAACAATATAACTTAAAAATCTGTTAGAATGTTCAATTAGTTTATGTTATATAAATCAATAATTTCCCAATACGGACATTTTTCCTTTGTTTTATCATGTTCCAGGAAAGCATTTACTTTAACTGTGTTTAAAGCATCTCTGATCAATAATTAGAACATAGATGATTTTAACACAGTGACCGTATTTTTTCCCTAGAAATCATGGCCTTAGCTGATGTAATTTTGCATTCCGAAAAACGGTGACAAAGGGGAGACAATCAGAGAAAATTAATAAATTTTGTAAAAAGAAAATGCGAACTCATATGTGATAGAACTAACCTATCGGTGTATATATTTTCCACAAGACGGATATTGCGACATTTTTCTGCGTTTTTTCATCTTAATTGTAAGTAGATACATATCCTTATATATATATATAAAACTAAATATTTTTTTCTCTATTTTACAGTCATAGCTTCTGTTGAAGGTAAGTGACATTTTATTCCACATCATATTAGGGATTTACCATTTGATTTTTATGGGGGGGGCTAAGATGAAATTTGAAAAAAAGGCAGGACAGGAGTTTTGAGAAAAAAAAAGGCAGGATGAGCAACTTGGCAAAAAAAAAGGCAGGATGACAATTTATGTAAAAAAAAGTCAGGATAAACTAATAAAAAAAGGCAGGACCGAATAGAGTGAAAAATAAAATTGCAGGACAGAGATTACAACTAAAAAAATGCAGGACAAAATTTTTCATCCTAGCCCCCTAAAAATCAAATGGTAGCTCCCTTATATTTTCGTAAATGTGAGATATATATTTCTTTTTATAATTCAACAGTGCAGTGACATTTAATATTTCACAAAGTCACGTGACTATTCGCGTTATCAGCTCGTGACCTTATATCTCCTGTTTGAGTATGCTAATCACTATCAGCGAACACAAACGTATTGGTACCTGGTGATATCCCTTGACATACATGTTAATTTGATTGTGACGATTAACCTGAAATTATAAAAAAAAAGAAGATATGGCATGATTGCCAATGAGACAACTCTCCACAAGAAAACAAATGACAAAAAGATTAACAACTCTAGGTCACCGTACGGTCTCCAACAATGAGCCATTAAAGGCCCCTAATTGGCAAATGTAAAACAATTCATACTAGAAAATTAACGGCCTGATTTATATACAAAATAATGAAAGAAATGCAAATATGATAGACAGCAACTAAATGGTTACACAAATTATCAACCACTTTTCAAGTTAAAACAAATTTTAAATCCTGAATCAGTACATTTGACAGCAGTTAGTGATTTTATAAAGCAATCTTCAGAGTTGCAAATTTGAGGTCCATGGCCATCAAAAGTTACATAATAATAACTTTGTAGTTCTTGACTATTGTTTTAACTTTATACTGCGTTATATTTTTTTTGAATGGGTGTAAAACAGAATTGTACTACATTGTATATGTAATGATGAAAAAATCAGTCTGAATCAAGTACAACAAAAAAAGAGGGTAAAAACAATTTACAATGTATGTTCAAAATGGTAGACCTAGTTCTTGTTAAAATCGACAGAAATAGAATGTGTCAGAACGTAATGAATAATAGGTTGCTTAATCACACAAGGCGATAAAACATGGACGGTTTTATCTTTCATTTAGTACCAAAATAAAGGATTGCAAATTGTGTACATAGTTATGTTCTTATTCACATTTTTGATATATTAGTCCACTTCCGGTAAAGCCCAACAGAATGCACCCCGTCTGTTAAGTTCGTACATCCTTTTACTTTATGGCGTTTTGGAATCTTTTGGAATGCTAAATAAGTTTCTGCACTTTTGAAACCGGAAGACATAAAAACTTGTTTGTAATGTCAGGATCAATTGATTGGTATTCAGCATTAGGGAGCTACCATTTGATTTTTATGGGGGCTAGGATGAAAAAATTTGTCCTGCATTTTTTTTAGTTGTAATCTCTGTCCTGCCTTTTTTTTATTAGATTATCCTGACTGTTTTGTTACATAAATTGTCATCCTGTTTTTTTTTTCCAAGTTGCTCATCCTGCCTTTTTTTCAAATTTCATCCTAGCCCCCCATAAAAATCAAATGGTAGCTCCCTTAGTCATACACGATAAGAAGTTACAAAGCAAGAGTGTGTTTGCTTCAAATATAAGTTTTCCGGAAGACATAGACTTTATTCTTCAGGTTATAGATAATCTTTAAATAAATATCATGAATTAAACAGAAGTGGACTATAGGTACGCACTACGTCTGTCAGTCCGTCCGTCATAACAGTTTACGACACTCCTTTGGAGAATGCTAATTAAATTGGTTTTCCGCACTTTTTTCTATGATGCCAAAATATATATAGTGTTTGGTATATTATAACATCATAAGAAGTTAAACATCATTTTAATCACTGCCCTTAGTCTTTATCCAAAAGATAAAGCAACCGACGAATAACTTCCTTCTATATGCGTTCAAATGGCATGAAAATAGATATAAGAAGATGTGGTATGAGTGCCAATGAGACAACTCTCCATCCAAGTCAAAATTTATAAATGTAAACCATTATAGGTTAAAGTACGGTAATGACTGTTTTAAACTCAGAAACAATTGCCTATAGGCGTTCGAATGACTGTTTTAAATCCAGAATCAATTGCCTATTGATATTTGATTGAAACTTATCTTTTTTTCAGCCAACAACAGACATAAGCGACAAGCATGGGGTGGTATGTACTATTTTGTTTAAATTATGTTTAGTATCATCTAAAAATCTTCTCTACGTCATCTGTTAAAGAAAGTTCTAAGTAAAATTAGATTCTAATGTAAAACATAGTCCCAAAGACAGAAGATCGGTAAATGGGTAAAGGAAAGATTTGCTTATTATGCGGAGAGGAAGAAAAGCGTATGCAAAGTTAGAAAATCCAACCCCAGAGCTCTACCCATCCCTAAAAATATTTCTTTGAGTTAGAGTTGCATTAGAGGTCTACCAAATGATTAGAAAATGGATTCAAATTGTAAAAATAGGGGGAACACCAGTATAGGTTGCACTTACTTCAGGGGAATACTTTGAACTTTCTTTACAGTGACTAAGAAGTAAAACTGCGCGCATTAATCTCACACATTAAAATTGTTAGCATGTTAAATTTTGTATTCGTCGTAGATGATAATTACAAATTATTTACTTTCTGTTTTATAGCATGTGTGCACAATAATGTATTAGATAATATGTAAAAATTGCAATATATAATATAGGTTTATTATATTGTCGTTATAATAGTTTATTTGTCAATTCCGTAATTGAGCTTTAAGAAATATGTTTGAACGAGTTGTTTCCCTGGCAATGAAGAGCTAGCGGAAAGAGCAAATACTTCTGAGTGTAATATTTTTCATCTTTTAAGTTTTTTTGTTCAATTCTTTTAATTACATTTTATCTTTTGTTGAGCTTAAACCTTTGGATGTTATAATAGTTTTTTTTATTATTAAATCACTTTCACCCTATCATGCTTTGCATGGGCAACAGCCCTTTTTGTCCGGTTTGAAACCAGTCTACAATTGAAAAAGGGAAATAACTAGTTTTTTTTAAATTGACAAATGCACTAACTGCAGGATATTTTACACTAAACACATATTAAAAGAAAAGTTAAAACATACAAGCATGAATATGGATGATATTTAACAAATACAGTCTGAAATATAAACTAGTACATGGTAGTTTATCCCGTAATAAAAAAGGTTATTTGATTTTTTATTTTTGTACGAAGTGTGACGTCATGTAAGAAGAAATAAAATTGAAAATTGAATATGACTTTTTAATGCAATGAGAAAAAATAATGTAATAGTGTAATTACATGCAGACAAATATATACAAAATCTAACTTCTTTAACACCAATGTTGTATACACAAAATCCTTAACAAAAAAAGATCTTTGTAAGATGAAAATATGAAAAGAAAACAATAGTATGTTATACCTGGCGTGTTTGAAGGTACAAACATAAGATTTGTCAGTACATTGAATACAACAAGTGACAAGAACGGCGTTATTTTACGACATTGAAGAGTTAATTTATGGCAGAAAACGTAACAGCTGTAACACATTAAGTTTATTGTGCGACATATTCATCACATTTCATGACATTCATATATATTTGCTGATATGATAGGTTATGGGTCATTTATCGCAGTTTTCTCAAAGTGATATTAAAAAAATAAAACTACTGTGTACTATCTTTTTTTTTTATTGAAAACTGCCTTAAATTTCTTCCTTTGTAATTAACAAATGATTAATAAAGAATGACAATAAAGAATTTCAGTATCAACGCGACTTGAGAGAGAGAGAAAAAGGTTGAAATGTCAAAAAAAAAGTATAAAAGCATACATTCACTATTCCAATCTATTTTTAATATACATTATAGATAAAGAGTTCTCTGTCTGATTTATAATGCCCATCTTATTATAGATAAAGAGTTCTCTGTCTGATTTATAATGCCGATCTTATAAAGGATCATTAGACTTTGACTTATTTTAAAGGTTAATGAGCAGAAAAAAATACTGTAAATTCAGAAATTATTGCGTGCATTTATTATTGCGATTTTGTCATTTTAGATTAAAATGCGATTTTAATTTTTGCGATATTGAGAAAAATCCTGTTTAATTCATATAAAAAATTTCAAAATGCGAGTTTGAATTATTGCGATTATTACCCTGTCGCATTTTTCGCAATAATTTCTGAATTTACAGTATTTGATTCTCACATTTGATTATAATCTGGTATATGTGTGTAATATTTTAAAAAGTTAGACACTTATTTTTTATTTTTATGACAATATAAAGTCAAATCATCATCATCATCCATTGTTTACAGAATGAACGTTGGTTTTCCTGTTTGAATTGTTTTACACTAGTCATTTTGGGGCCCTTTATAGCTTGCTGTTCGGTGTGAGCCAAGGCTATGTGTTGAAGGCCGTACTTTAACATATAATTGTTTACTTTTAACACATTGTGACTTGGAGGGAGAGTTGTCTCATTGGCACTTATACCACATCTTCTTATTTATATAGACGGTTTTCTCTCGCAAGTTTTAAATGCTTTCTTTTTTCTATGCATAAATTGTGAAAGAGAGGCGAAAGATACCATAGGGACATTCAAACTCATAAGTCGAAAACAAACTGACAACGCCATGGCTAAAAAATAAAGACCAACAGACAAAGCTTATTCCCATTGTAGAAATATTACTTTTTTTTAAAGAGTTAGAAATAATTAAGTTTCCATTTATAACTTTTGTTTCATTTTTTTGTAAAATACAATTTACTGTTATTATTTACATTTTCAAGTTTATGTGCATTAAAGTTTTTAGAAATTAAAAAATGTTGTTTTAAGTATTTTTAATTGACTTTGTTTAATTGTTCCTCGAGATTGGTTAATTCAATGGATTTACCTTTTTTAAGAGTTTTAGCATATGAAAATGCGGTATACACTAACTTTTAAAAAGATGTACAAATGTAATAGTGGAAAAATTACGGACCTTTTAAATTATCTAGCTAACTCTGAACTTTTATGTGCATCTGTAGTGGATATCTCTCAAGCTCAGTTTCCAATGCATTGTGTCAGGAACACATCTACAAATAAAATAATACTTAATAATATTAAAAAATTCTCACAATAATTGAATTCGTGTTTGAAACTGTAAATAAGCTTGTCGATATTAATCTCGAAAATATATGTATATTTGTATATTTTATCGTAATCTTTCCTTCGTCTACTAGTTTATTTAAGTTCACGGGTATCTAAGAATATAACGTATGTTATATGAAAACATTGTGACGTTGTGACATAATGATAAACTATATTCGGAAGTTAATGTATCAGTGTCATTGCTATATATATATAGTTTGTGACATAAAGGATATTTCAAAGTTTTTGATTGATTAAAATGTCCTAGTGCGAAAAGGTCCAATCTTGAAATTCAACAAACACGAGTCTCAACAGTAGTTAATCGCACCCTATAACCGACTTCCGGTATTGCAGATGTAACAGGTAACGCAGAATAAATGCTGTGCACGATTAAAAAATCTATTGTTTTGCAATGGCAATCTATGTTATAGTATTAGATGTAGGCTTCTCATATCTAGGGGGACTACATGTACCCCTCGGATATGAGAGGACTACATCTGATTTACATAGAAGCAATAAATAATTATTTTATCTTTTCTCTTGTTCTAAAAAGAGCAACTAGTTTTGATAAAACAGGAAAAGTGTCATTACTTTAAATTTTTCAGTTGCAGTAACACTTTCAAAAGATGTTTTCTGGTTATGGATTAGGAATGAAATCTTAATTGCGTCTTTTTTTCTGTCATCAAATTAATACCTTATCACTGCTTTTGTATGGCAATATAAATCGCTGTATTATCTTGTCTTTTTGTGGTTGAATTGCCAAAATCTTAACTTTTTGCTGATACAAAATAACACTTCTATGTGTTACGGCCAGAAATCACCTTTAAATTGTACACTGTAGAAGGGAAACTCCTAGAAAACTGTGGAAGGGAAACTTCTAGAATACTGTAGAAGTTTAAATTACGCATCGTAAATTATGATCATTCCGGAATTATTATGCAAGTCAAATAGAAAGTTCTTATCATTCAATCAGTATCTTTGATGGTTCCAGTGATTTCTAAACTGCACAATTATAACATTATTTTGTAAACAACTATAAACATCTTGTAAGGCCACACAAAACAAATTAGGTCAAGATAAATAAACATGATAATTACAATATCATAACATATGTACAGAACACAGAATCGATTGTATCTTTTGTACAGATAGACGACAATGATGTGGGCTAATCGATTTTCAATTAACAAATGTGATCATCAGGATTTAAACGATATTTTAGCGTGATCGTCGTATATATGGGTTAAACAGTTGATATGTCATTACAGTTAGTTACATTTGTGAATTAAATTATGGAACTGTTATTACTTTGATATTATACAAGACAAATTGTTGTAGGAACTGGCCCCAGTTTTCGCATGTCTGATGGAGTCCCTGTCAACCAGAGCCCGCCTGGCAAACAAGATCCACCGCCGCCACCACCCTCCTCCCCGCAAGGTGACCTCTAAATTCAACCACACCCAAACTCCCTTATATAAAAGCATGACTTTATTTGTTACTAACATGTCTGTTACCTTGGTGATGGTTTACGATATTTCTTTATTATTATGTAACTGTTAAGAACAGCTTTCAATATTTATAGATACGAACAATTTAAAAATAAACATTCTAAAAGAACTTATATATATAATTAAAACCAATTGTTCAGAGAACAATTGAAGGTCTTTCCACCCATAAAGATCTATTTTGATATGAAAATATTAAAATTCGGTTTAAAATGTCATTTCCAGCGTCAAATGATAGCTTATTGTACGCTGATTCCAAAATATATAGTTTCTATGCATTTTTTTTAAATAAGGAGATAATTTGTTACTTCCGGTTTGAAAATGTTACTTCCGGTATAATTTGAATGTTTACTTGACACTGATTCCAAAATATATGGTTCTATATACTTTTATATTAAATAAGTACAAAAATAGCTACTTCCGGTTTACACAAGGTCACTTCCGGTTGGATTTTTCAAGGTCAAATGGCTTGCAACCTAATGCAAAAGTCCCATGGCTTCATCATGTATACATATGAGGTAAAAGCAAAGGTCAAAATCTAGAACGTCAAACTTGCCTATGACCTTGAGCTCAATTTCAAGGTCATAAACCAAGGACCTCAAATCAAAAGACCCTAGGTCTTAGTTATATATGGTTAATGAGTTATATCACCATACGCGTATTTTTAAATACAAGAGGAGAAAACTCTAATTTAATGTTAGCGCACCCTTTAAACCGAAATGTATGTGTTACGACATGTCGCAACTAACAATTTAGTAATAATATGTTGTCGATATCTTATACGGTTTTGAAAAGAAGTGAAAATAAGCCAAAATCAAAATTTAGAATATGACCTTGACCTTTGACCTTGACCAAATTTTATTTTTTTGGACCAAGGACCTCAAATCCAAAGACCATAGGCCAATATCACTTATGGTTTACCAGTTAGAAATACAAATCACTTATATCAAACACATAAGGAAATAACTCTCATATGGAGTCTCCGAATAGCTTCGGTCAAAATTAAAATCCTAATCCTGAAGATGTATCGAGCAATTTGGTAAAATAAATTTGTCGTAATCTTTTACGGTTGCGAAGGAGTAGTGGCCACAAGAAAAACAGTGTTTGGGAGATAACTCTTACAACGTAAAGTATTTAGTTACGCAGTTGTCAGTTTTAAAAGCGTATAAACTATACGATATCATATTCCAAATATCTAAGCGACATCTTTTGAAACATCAATACTACGCAAGAAAAAATTAGGCGGAAGAAAAAAAAAATAATAATAATAATAATAATAATAATCAGAACAAAACAATAGGTCTTTCCACGGAAAAGTGGAAAGACCTAATTAAAATTACAAAAGATCTGGAGATTAACATACAGCCGTAAGAAAATCTTCAAATATACTACGCTTATGTTTAAGTACGCCAGACACAACGTTAATAGTATGTCTATAAACTGAATATATTTGAATTAATTACTAGTAATTGACTATCAAAAATCTTCTTCCGCAATAAAGGCAACAACTTAGACATTCCTCTCCTGGGACGTTGATGCACTAACATGTATACATAAAATGATGAAGACATAACATAATCTTTCGATTAGTTTAATTGAAGCCTGAAGCTGGCATGTCGGTAACTGCTAGTAGTCCTTTGTTAATTAATGTTGATCAATGTCATTTTGCTTAGCTTCTTCTATTACCTATTCTAACATCGGACTCGGATATTTTCTAAAATGAGTTTTACTGTGCGTATTGCTGTGTGTTTCTTTATTCCACATTGGCTAGAGGTATAGGGGGAGGATTGAAATCTCGCAAAACATGTTTAACCCCGCCACATTTATGCGCCTGTCCCTAGTCAGGAACCTCTAGCATTGTGAGTCTTCTGTGTTTTTTAAATTTGGTTCATTTTTGTACCACAACGAGAAAGCCATCAAACAATACAAAATACGAAAAAGTCTTTAACAATATTGAGTTCACTTTACAATACGTATGTCAACCTCTAAAGAGCACCAAAGTAAAGCTGATTTTGTTAAGGTCTCAACCAACAGACTTTTCATATCGATTTATGAAATAAGCCGAACGCACAATTAAAATTAGTAAAGACTTTAATCTGTTAACATTTCTATATATATATATATATATATATATATATATATAAGATCCATTTTGTTACATCTGGTGATCCGTTTATTTGGCAACCGCCAATGGCAGTCAGCAAGGTTTAAGAACATCCGTTGTTCGACCTGCTAGTCAAATGCGTTTTGTTAAAATATACTTTTTTTCACTTTTTTAGTCTTTTGGAAAATGTTGTTTGTGCTGTATTTAGACTCCTCTACCGAGAAAGAGAAATTTGTTTTGCATGCACACGTATAAAAATTGCGGTTTTTATCCAACGCAATCATAGGTTTGAACGTTGTTTTCATATATATATATATATATATATATATAGTGCCTAAGAATGTAACTTTAACACACTAATGAGTGTTATAAAATTAGTTGTTATATTTTATATTATTCACGCAATATTTCGCTAAACAAATTAGCTTCATCCGGCGTGTGCATCTCTCAAGGTGAAATCGGATGCATGACAAAAAATATTTTGTAGCTTGAACTACACAAAATTTGAGTAAAAGTTTAACAAAATTTATTGATGTTCTATAAAAATATATGTTTGTAAATTGTCTAGAATATATAAAATATTTTTGCCGCTTATTGTACATAGCAATTCTTAAATCAAAACAAATAGTTGTTTTAGTTAAATAGAATGAAGTTCAGGATTTATTCCTTTGGTTTTGGGTAGAACTGTTTTCATCTCTCTCATTAAGTCCATCAGGTTCAAGAGTACGTAGCTGATGCATCCATAACCTTTCTCTGTTTTCTCCTTTGGGAGTCCCAATTTTGGTTTACCTCAATTATTTGAAAGGTGATATTTTCAAAAGTATGCCCTGTTCTTAAGAGGTGTCTCGTAATTGGACAGTTTCTTCCTTTTGTATAAAAGACCGGTGATTGTTAAGTCTGATGTTGAATTTCGTTTCTGTTTCACCAACATACTGCAGCTTGCAAGTTCCACAAGTAAGAATATAAATACTATTTTCCGTTTTGCAATTAGATGTAACATAGATGTTGTATCGCTGCTTTGTTACTGTGCTGCTGAAAGAGTGGTCAGTGTTGGCGACTTTACAGCACATACAATTGGTTCTTCCGCATTGTTTGAAACACCCAATTTTAGAAGTCTCTTGTTTCTTTACTTTAGATGTGACAAGTATGTCTTTGAGATTTTTGGGTCTGCGATAGGCAATAACAGGAGGTGATGGAAAAATTTCTTTTAAGGAAGAGTCATTTTCGATAAGACGCCAGTGCTTGCGGATAGTAGATGAAATATTTGTCAAATCGGGATGGAAGGTGACAACAAACGGAATTCTATCTGCGCGGGTCGTCTTATCTTTGTATTCCATGAGGATATCTCGATCTTTTTCTTGGGCTTTATCAAAAGCGTCTGTGATGTTTTTGCTTTTGTATCCTCTTGATTTTAGTTGTTTTTTTAGTTGTCCCAAACGATAGTTGAGTTTGGATTCCGAGGAGCAAATTCGCTTTAGTCTGATTAAAGATTAAATCAGACTTAAGCTTTTTATATATAAGCAGAATCGATATAACCGTCTGAAATAAATTTCGTCTAGAGATTTGCCACATATTTGTTATTACATTTTCATAATTCAGAATTAAAAATTAATCAAACTTCAAATCATTCCGATACAAGCAGTGGTTACTGTGGTATCAGCTAATGAATTTTACCAATAAACACCAACAGATAATCACAAAAAGGCGGAATACTTGATAGGACAGTTTACAATTTAGACAAATAATTATAAGATGTAATATTAAAGTACTATTTCGCTAAAAACAGCCAGTTTATGTCAACTTCGTAAAAATATATTTAAGAAATAATTCATGGGGCTTGAATTTATTGTGATTTTACCATGGGTTGGCCCTTTATGCTAAATATTTTACCACGCGCGATAGCGAGGTGTAAAACATCAGCATAAAGGGACAACCTGGGGTAAAATCAATATAAGTGCAAGCCCCCCCATGAATTATTTCTATTCTAATAGGACAAAGACAGCAATTCTTTTCTTTCGAAGCGCTCTAGGTGAAGGGAAATGTTTCCTGTTCCCGAAATTGAACACACAATTAATTTTGACATAAAAAACGAAGAAAAATGACTAAATGACATGCTTAAATGATTAAGTAACATACTAAGGCAGGTTTGGACGAAGCTGATTGATTATCTTACTTTTATTTAAGAAATTTATTCTTATCATCGTTTGTTTATGTTTTCATGTTTTGACGACTTTCAGTTTCACAATCGTGCATTTTCCCATAGATAGCTTATATTCTGACGTCATCGTTCAATGACGTCATTTACACCGTCAGACCTCAGATAATTCATTCATAAAAAGCAAACGACGTGGGAGTAAGATTGGAACAGCCCAAACAATCCATGACGTTGACGATCAGCTGACATATCAATATATTAATATTTTACCACGGGTATGTACTCAAAGCGTTTGAAGAACGTCATAGTAGAATCAATGATATCGCTGATGTATTATTGGCTTGCGAATCAATAATTCAACATCAGTTCATGCAACCTTTAATTTGACCCTTAGCTGAAGATTGGTTGTGCGTGTGAAAAGTGAAACAAGGAAGCCACCGTGAAGAACCATTTCGTTGACTAATTCGACACATAAAAATCATTCTTAAAACGAAATCATTCTTAAAACGATGATCCGCATATTTGTTTTTTAATTCAAAATATAGAATCGAACAGACCAAGAAAAATCGTCATTGTACGATTGCACGATTAAAATATATTTATATCGGATCATATGACCATCGGAAGTCTACGGATGTCATCTCAATAGTTAAGTAGATGGCGTCCGGTCTAAAATACACACGAAATACTGATTAATTACAAAGATTCCATGCTTTATTAATGGGTCTGTTAGACTTTCTGTAATTTTGAAATACGTTTTAGTATGTTATAAATCAAACATTTAAATTTGAGGTAAATTGGTAAATTTGACAGCTGATGCCCCTTTAAGTTATACTAACATGGTTTTATACAATCTACTAAAAAATTAATTAATAAAATAGCCGCCTTGCCTAGCGCACCAAATCTAGCTGTGTGCATGTCATTCTGTATAAAATACCTGCCTGCAACCTTCAAGTATCATCATCTGTTACCCTTATATCATATGTTTTTATGTTTTTGTGCTTAGGTTTTGGTATCGATACTCTCAGTCTTCAATACAATATAATATTGTTTGAGGACTCATAATTTAAATCAGAAATATTAATTAGTCTAGAGTGTTATATTGTTTAGATGTTTCATTTCTCATTCTTTTCATTTGTGAATGACTTTGAAAGCTTATCTTAGAAATTATATGTCAGCTAGTGGCATAGTGGGTATCATTCACTTCTTGTCACACTGTCTATGATTAAACAATAATATCTACGTGTTAATCGTTCCAACTACACGTTAAACATGATTAATGTATTAATTATAACATGATTGAATTGATAAAGGTTTTAATTTTAACATCAACTTGATACAGTTTTAGGTTTTTCAACTAACTATGAATGTTGAGCAATAAACATACACATTCGATGTCTTTTATCTGGTTTCATTTTTAATTATTTTCTATGTTTTAAACAGGTCAACAAAATCCGTGGATGACCGGAAGCGGAACCGGTAACAATGGCCTTGACCTGATGAATAGTAAGTTAACAACATTTCAAAAAAGTAATAAGATGCATTTGAAAACTAAGTTTCTCAGCAGTGAATGAAATTGTTACATTGCATTTTATAAAACAAGAAATTACTAAATATCAGTATCGAAGTCAACTATATCGAGTTATTGTCTTCACTTGGGGTAACCGGTACGTAAATGCACGATCTCATGGATTATGATACTTTCGAATCAACTAGAGCATGTGGAACTGCATATTCATATCGAAAAGAAAGTATTAGTAACATTTATACTTCCGGAGATATAGCAAATTGAATTCTCTGTAGAAAGAAGGATGTAGGTAAATGTCGCAATATATTATTGCCACTTAAAACTGTTTTATTGATATAAAAATTCGGGTTACCGAATTCATTTTTCCTGTATAAGTCATTTAAGTGTCTCTGTAATATCTGAAAACATAGAAAACAGACTTCGAGTCACGATGTCACGATTTCTTTTGCTTTTTCGGAAAATTTAAATATTTAGACACAAATAAGAATTCGGTGACCCCCCTTAAATTTTATACCAATAAACTGGAAATTTCAGTAGCAAAACATACAATTTTTAAAGAATATTCGTAAAACAATATTTCGAGAAATATTAATTACTAAATTAGAATTGCTGAACGTTTTAACGAAAGGATAAACAAATACAGTTAAGTCTGCCTCATATCTTGACTTACATCTAGACATACGACAAAAGTGATGATTTCGGCTTCCCAAATGTGAACTTTCCATTTCTATGTAGCAACATTCCAGCAGCGCCTGCATACGGAGTATATATCTCCCAGTTGATACGATATTTCAGGGCATGTATTTCTTATCATGTTTCCTTGAAAGAGGGTTACTGCTTACAAGGAAGCTATTAAACCAAGAGTTCCAAGTGATGAAGTTGAAATCATCAGCTTTTGATTTTGTCATTTGATAAAGGACTTTTCGTTTTGAATTTTCCTTGGAGTTCGGTATTTTTGATATTTTACTTTTTTCATAAATCAAACGCCATCACGAGTTGGTTGACCGTGATGGAATATCTGTTTCACAGATGAGGACGGATATGTTCCAATTGTTTGAACTACAATCTCGTCCCCTTTTTCCCGAATGTGACTTATCGAATGTGACGGGTGCCATATGTCGAGCATATTCTATGAGTTTGAATGTCCCTTTGGTATCTTTCACCTCTATTTTACGTGCGTTCTATACATTTGTACTACCTTTTTCCAGATATTTAATTTGCAAAATCTTTGAAAGTTTGAAAGTTAT
The DNA here is from genome assembly GCA_017311375.1 of Mytilus coruscus. Taxonomy (NCBI): domain Eukaryota; kingdom Metazoa; phylum Mollusca; class Bivalvia; order Mytilida; family Mytilidae; genus Mytilus; species Mytilus coruscus. The sequence continues at coordinate 77,027,701 of CM029605.1, forward strand.
AGATATCATTTTTTGAATGTTCATATGCAGTTCCATATTTATACGTTTACTGTCTACAAAACTTTGAATTGTTCGAAATACTAATGATTTTCTACTCCCAGGAATAGATTACCTTAGCTGTATTTGGCAAAAACCGCTGATGAGTTTTTGTAGACGAAACGCGCGCCATGCTTACAAAGCTATTAGCCTTGTATCATTGATGAGTTATTTTATAACCACTGGGTCGATGCAACAGGGGATGGAGAGTTCCTCCACGAGGATATCACCGGCCCAGTAGTCAGCACTTCTGTGTTGACATGAATTGTCATTAATATGGTCATATTTATATATTTACTGTTTAAAAAACTTTGAATTGTTCGAAATACTAAGGATTTTCTACCCCCAGGAATAGATTACCTTTCGGAATTTTGGGTCCTCATTGCTCTTCAACATGGTACTTTATTTGGTCTTTAAACTTTTTTTATTTGAACGTCAATGAGTGGATGAAACCCGCGTCTGGCGTACAAAATTATAAAACTATCCATTAAACAGTCCAAAAGCAGTTGTCATCTGAGAAGTAACTATTTCTTTATAAAACTACACACGCAGATTCCTTTCATTTTTACCGGAGAAGCTCCTGTATGAAGTCTATCTCATAAGAATAAGCAGAGTATAGAGGTACAGGTGGGTCTCATAGGAAGGCATATTGTCTTTTAAAAAGGAATGATTCGAATGTTGGAACGTAGCATAATGAGGATGTGTTTTGTGCAAAATTTTATTGGTAATTAGTTATTATGAAAATAAGAAGATGTGGTATGATTGCCAACTATAAGTCACCGTACGGCCTTCAACAATGAGCACATATCAGTACTTATGATTTGATTTTCCTTGCATGACTATTCTTTACATTTAAGAATTGATATAAACGAACATGTACGTTATATATTTTATTCCCTGAAGTAAGGCAAATGAATATGTAATCTTATAACGCAAGTGTTCAATTCTATTTTTCAGTGATGGGAGGAGGAATGAATAATTTTGGTGGTGGACAAAACAGAGGCATGGGCTCTGGAACAGGACGAGGTAATACAAGGTCTCAAAATGGGTGGGATCATCCACCGCCACCAAGGCATGATCAACATCGGCCGCCGCCTCAAAATCAAAGGAATTCGCAACCACCGCCGCCACCGCCACCTCAACAGAATTGGAATCACCCTCCGCCACCTCAAAATCATTGGAATCACCCTCCACCCCCTCAAAATTGGCACCACCCACCTCCCCCTCTCCCAGTAAATCCTGCCCCGAAAAAACCAGCTGCCGATGTTGCAGGTAAATAGTCTTAAGAAAATTGTTTGGTATCCTGTAGTTTTTCCGAACCTTTCCCTTTACCACAAGACGAATCACTGTATTTTTCCCGCACCCTTCCCTTTACCACAAGAAGAGTCACTGTAGTTTTCCCAAACCTTTCCCTTTACCACAAGACGAATCATTGTAGTTTTTCCGAACTTTTCCCTTTACCACAAGACGAATCACTGTAGTTTTTCCAAACCCTTCCCTTTACCACAAGACGAATCATTGTAGTTTTTCCGAACCTTTCCCTTTACCACAAGACGAATCACTGTAGTTTTTCCAAACCCTTCCCTTTACCACAAGACGAATCATTGTAGTTTTTCCGAACCTTTCCCTTTACCACAAGACGAATCACTGTAGTTTTCCCGAACCCTTCCCTTTACCACAAGACGAATCACTGTATTTTTCCGCACCCTTCCCTTTACCACAAGAAGAGTCACTGTAGTTTTCCCAAACCTTTCCTTTACCACAAGAAGAATCATTGTAGTTTTCCGAACCTTTCCTTTACCACAAGACGAATCATTGTAGTTTTTCCGAACTTTTCCCTTTACCACAAGACGAATCACTGTAGTTTTTCCAAACCCTTCCCTTTACCACAAGACGAATCATTGTAGTTTTTCCGAACCTTTCCCTTTACCACAAGACGAATCACTGTAGTTTTCCCGAACCCTTCCCTTTACCACAAGACGAATTACTAGTTTTCCCGAACCTTTTCCTTTACAACAAGATGAGTCATTGTAGTTTCGCGAACCCTTCCTTTTACCACAAGACGAATCAATATGCATGTATATATCAACATCCAAATTAGTGTAAAAATTTTTAAATAAATTATGACGAATTGCTGATCTGAATTCTTCCAAATTCATGTATAACTGAAATGTTCAAGCAAATTGTTTATTTGTTAATGAAGAGTCAGGGTTTTATAAAATCATTTTTACACTAAGGGAGCGACCATTTGATTTTTATGGGGTCGTAATCTCTGTCCTGCCTTTTTATTTTTCACTTTATTTGGTACTGCCTTTTTTTTATTAGTTTATCCTGACTTTTTATGCATAAATTGTCATCCTGCTTTTTTTTTTTTTTTTGCCAAGTTGCTCATCATGCCTTTCTTTGTACTCAAAACTTCTGTCCTGCCTTTTTTTCAAATTTCATCCTAGCCCCCTAAAAATCAAATGGTAGCTCCCTAAATGATATGGTTCATAGAAAGATAACCTACTGTAAGATTCATAAACATGCTCTCTAGAAAGATAGGCTACTGTAAGATTCATAAACATGCTCTCTAGAAAGATAACCTACTGTAAGATTCATAAACATGCACTCTAGAAAGATAAGCTACTGTAAGAATAATAAACATGCTCTCTAGAAAGATAAGCTACTATAAGATTCATAAACATGCTCTCTAGAAAGATAAGCTACTGTAAGATTCATAAACATGCACTTTAGAAAGATAAGCTACTGTAAGAATAATAAACATGCTCTCTAGAAAGATAACCTACTGTAAGATTAATAAACATGCTCTCTAGAAAGATAACCTACTGTAAGAATAATAAAAATGCTCTCTAGAAAGATAAGCTACTATAAGATTAATAAACATGCTCTCTAGAAAGATAACCTACTGTAAGATTCATAAACATGCTTTCTAGAAAGATAAGCTACTGTAAGATTAATAAACATGCTCTCTAGAAAGATAAGCTACTGTAAGATTTATAAACATGCTCTCTAGAAAGATAAGCTACTGTAAGATTAATAAACAAGCTCTCTAGAATGATAAGCTACTGTAAGATTAATAAATATGGTCTTTGATGGACACACCTTTCTTTATGTACACGTGTTTTGTGGAACACATCTTCCCTGTAATGTATACGTGTTTGGATGGACAAACCATTCCTCTAATGGACACGTATTTGGTGGAATACATCTGCCCTGTAATGTACACATGTGTGGTTGAACACACCTTCATTTTAACAAACTATTTACTATAGTTGTTTGACAATTAACACCTTTTACTACTTATAGGAACATAAAGGATAAACCTGATCAGGAAACGAACTTGAGTAAAATAAATGTTGATTGATATGCAACACGGTTCAACTCACAATCTCAACAGTTTTGATCTGATTGTCATATACTCTTAAGAGCCATTTCCTATACACTAACCCTGTAACATTTAGTGATAGTGAAATCTTTAGACTATAGATAGACTGTAACACAATAAGTTGACGACGCGTCAACATCAAACGTCAGTTACACTGTTAAATAATCTCAGATTCACTTAGACTTTTAGAACAGACATTGATCTAATGTTACTTATTAGATATAATTGATATGCATAGTGTTATTAAGTTTACATCATACTGTTTCACTTGTTACAGAGTTTAAAGATCACGTCTTAATCATTAACAAGTTTTTGTAAATTCTCACATAATATGTAATACAAGTCATTATATTAACTAGTTTATAAATCAAATACTAGTTCTAATTATGGTATAATTAATATTGAATGTAAATTTTTAAATACTTTGTATTAATTGCGCTGTAGAATAATACTATAGTATAGTTGAGATCATAGAACATTGTATAATAAAGACAACCTTGTCATAGTACTTTGTAAATAACATTATAGAAGACTAAAAAATGTTAGTTCTATAAATGGTAATGATCAAATATTAGACACATGTAATAGTGTATACGTACATATAAGAACATGTGCTACATAAATTCAATAAGTACATTATAAATTCTTAAGGTCTCAGCATATCGAAGTCAACATTAATTTGATGTAGTTAAATATTAATACAGGTCAGATCAGGTTAATTATGCGAAACAGATCACTAAACTGTTCAAATTAACGTTCCACTAATTACTATAGTAAAATGAAAATTTAAAACCTCATGATTATATCTAATGTTTAAATTACAGACATAGGTAAAACAAAATTTAATCTAAATTTTTCTAAACACATTATCGTTATTTTCATTGTTATCCCTATGAAGTTTACATTTTAGCTACTGATATAAACTTTTATTATATATTGTTTATTGAACAACATATATATTGACAATGCTATTAGTTTTTAAAAGTATTAAATATGAGAATCCAATGTACATACTCCAGGGGAGGAAACGGGAACAGCCAAACATTTCTAAGGTATTTTCGTACACTTCGACCTATAAAAATACTGTGTTTGTCCTGTTAGAATTGAAATAATTCCTTCATGTCATGCTCTATGCTCATTTAAACATGGGTAGGCATTATATTTGACAATATTTTACACAAAAACACCCCGATTTGAATACAAATATTGCACATATAAATAGGAGTAAGCAATTTTATAGGAACAGTATAATTTATTTGAGCCCTGCATGTGGTTTCCGTTTGTAATGAGAAGGAGATTTATATTCCACTTTTCACTTTAAAAAGTGACAATAAAAATAGGCCAATCAAACCTATAAGCTATAAATATGATTTTACAACAAACCGAACTCGCGTATCTCTTTTCAATCAACAGTTTTAAGAAATTTTATGAATCATACTTGTTTTCACAGCGTCCCCACGCTATTATCATTCTGAAAAAAATCAACCTTTAGATGTCATTTTTTACACTTAAACCGGGATTTGGTGATTAATAGCAACTGTCAAAGATCGAGATATCTTTTATCATTATAGTTATCGTGTTTACATTAAGGATTATCATTTCGAATAACTATAAAAAATAAAATCAAATTAAAAAGATTATACGATCGGCACGCTGTCACTGTCAAAACAATATGGCGTATCGATAAATCTCGCGCAGGTAAAGTCTCGTTCTAACGACCGTGATGTTGAGTATTATTACACTGATTGGTGTAACGGTTTCCAGTCCCGTTAGTATAATAGTCCCAGCTTCTTATTAATGCTTAACAAATTTACAACTTCTTATAGATTACAATTTGAAGCATATAAAGAATTATAAATGTCTAAGATAACATTCAATATATTATTCGTTGTATGTACTAAGAAAATTCAAATAATTTCAGGAACATTTTGAAATATATTTCAATTCAATTTGCGTCTAATTTTATATTTTCACCAACCAGCATTATCTTAATTGTATTCCAATTCTGCTAATGTTCGACTGTTATAGCATCAAATTACGAATTATTGCAAGATACACAAGCTCTAGGTGATATATAAATTGCTGTGACGACTTTAGCATCGTTGTAAACTTAAGAGTTTGCATTTATTTCTAGAATTTACAATAAATGTGAATTTTAAAATGATTAAGGAATGACTGTAATATTTTTTCTGTCTATGAAGAAATAACATCAAAAATGTGGTGCACACTGAATAACCCGCGTAGCGGGTTTTTTTTAAAGTGTGCACCACATTTTTTATGTTATTTCGAATAGACAGAAAAAATATTACAGTCATTTCTTATAATTTAATTCTAAATTCCATTTTAAACCGGAGTAAACCATGAAAAAACGTTGATGACGTCATGGTCACGGTGTCAAAATTATGTCTATGAGCTGATAAACAAAACAACGTCAGCCAATCAGAAGACGCGTTACATCCAAAATTAAATTATTGGTAAATAGTATTGTAATGACAACATTTGAACGGTCTAACTTTCATTTATCTAGCCTGATATTGTTGTAAAGTGATTTCCAATTTATCATACGATTTAGCTGTCATATGTAATGTTTTAGCCTACGGAGAAACACAGATAATATTTGATATATATTGTATATATACTGTATAATAGCCGTTAGCTATCTATGCTGTGAAAATAAGATTTTCCGAATCATATTTGATAAATCTTTTAGATTTATATATTTTATATATAAGAGGAAATGTAAAAAAAAACACACACACAAAAGGTCAAGATTCATATCAGAATTTTATTTAGGACATAGATGACAATATTTTCATTATATATATTATTTGTCCGAGATTGCTCTGACGTCTGGGGTTCTTTTAATGACTTGTTGATGGTCGTGGATTTTCAAAGCGTAGTCCATACGGAAAATATGGAAATTACCGACTTATATTTGGAGCCGCAAGTTTCTGTTTCGAAATCGTAAAAGATCAATTTTTACGTAGATAAATCCTACACCATTCGATTTTTTGTTATTGATTTTTCTCCACGAATACGTGACTTTTATTCAGTATTATTCTCCTGTAGAACAAACGAATGTTGTACATTTGTATTTCCATCCACCCATCAATTACATTGACATACTTTCACTTCGAAAAAGTTGCTATCTCGCATTATTTCCTCACATCATTTGTAACCATGACAGCTTATTTATGCAAATATGATGACATACGCTTTACGTTCGCTAGCTTCCGATTGATTGGATGAAGAGGCAAATTTCTTAAAATATATACATGTCACCGGGTCATATGCATAAATTAACTTCAAAAATTATATGCGCACAGAATAAATTAATGCAGTCATATTATAAGCTAATAAAGCAATCATGTGACAAACTGTTGAAAGTGAAAGACGAATCGAAAAAGAGGTGTGGAATGGGGGTCTATATGTACTGCACTTTAACGTCCCACGACTCCAACTAGTCATAAAAAGGCCATTAGACGTCAGAGCAAACTCGGATTAATATATCATATGATTATAGTTATCCTGTTAATGTAATGAAATTTCTGTTGTTAATATTTTTGGTATTGACATTTTCACATTGATATTTTTTCTAGCATTTACAATGAAACCTAAAGCTATTTAATGAAAAAGATTTTACCCATCAAGTTCTCTTTGTCTCTCAATAGATTCCCCTACTCATAATTATTTTGAAATATTTGTTTAAGCTTAACGCTTATGATTATGAGACATCTTGGCATTCAAAGACGGTCATGTTGACCTGTAAAAACAGTACTAGTATAAATTCATAAATTATTTTCATTTCAAGCACTATTTGGATGCTTTTCTTCCAATAGTTTGAAATGTGGAATTTTGTTGAATTTTGTTGATTATATTTTCTAACTTAACAGGTACCTTGGCTGCATTAAGACGGCAATTAATGATGGGAATCGGTGTAGGTAAGTCTGTGATGTTGATTAAGGATGTTCGCTACTCATATTTACAACCTGTTGTTGTAATTTGTAAACCCCGAGCTTTTTTTTTTTTTTTTTTGCTCCTGTGAATTGAAAAGTTTGTTCAAAAAGAGAGCGAAAGATATCAAAGGGACTGTTAAACTCATAAGACGAAAAACGAAATGACCATGCATTGGCAAAAAACGAAAAACGGTCAAAAGACAAACAACAGTATACATAACACGTACCACACTTAAAACTGGGGGTGATTTCAGGGGCTCCAGAAGGGTAGGCAGATCCTGCTCCACATGTGGCACCCTTTGTTTTGCGCATGTACGTTGTAAGTACAAACCCAGTGATAAGTCTAATTCGGTACTTTACATTTGAAGAAAATAGGACGGATTGTGGTTGAAACAATTGGAACATACACGAACTTGCTTCTCAAACGCACTTTAAACCACACATTTTGCAATATTTTTTTATTTTTATATTTTTACTCAAAAGATTAATTTAAGGTTTTTTTCAAGCACATATCATATGAAAATCCAGAAGCATCTTTTCCCACTGATTTTATTTTTATCTTTCAAAAATCCCACATTTTTCTTATTGACCATATTTTGATGTATAATTTATTGAAAAAGTAGTAACAATAATACCAAACTCCAAGGTAAATTCAAAATGGGGACGTCCATTAAACCGAAATCAAAACCCGATTTTATCAACCAACGGAACGAATGAAAACAAATGTCATATTCCTGACTTGGTACATACAATTTCTGATGGGGTTAAACCTAGTTCGATAGCTAGCCAAACAACCCACTTGCACGACAGATGTTTATGCTTCCGTTCTATTGCAAAAATTAGGAGAGCAAACCAAACAGACATAATTGATTAGAATTACAATAATTGGGATCCAGCAGCCTAAACTGTGTGAACATACATTACAGATATATAACATAACTAACTAAACAATTCAAGCAACATACAAATAAATCTGACGAAGACGACCAAAAAAAAAGACAATATTTCCTGTTGTTCCATGGAGTATGATGTTTTCCTATTTTTTCCATGGAGTAAGATATTTCCGGTTTTTCCATGGAGTAAGATATTTCCAGTTTTTCCATGGAGTAAGATATTTCCCGGTTTTTCCATGGAGTAAGATATTTCCCGGTTTTTCCATTGAGTAAGATATTTCCCGGTTTTTCCATTGAGTATATTTCCCGGTTTTTCCATTGAGTATGATATTTCCGGTTTTTCCATGGAGTATGATATTTCTCTGTTTATCCATGCAATATGATATTTCCTGTTTTTCCTTTGAGTATGATATTTCCCGGTTTTTCCTTTGAGTATGATATTTCCTGATTATCATCTTGACGGAGATGGATAATATGATAATGTACTAATGTTTTTATGATTCGTTTCTTTTATAGATACACCAGACCATAAGAAAATTTTAATCCAGGTATACTTGTCTATATAACTCACATATACATACATATACATACAAATAAAATGTCGTAAAATTGCCTATATGTAATGTTCAATTAAAATAAAACACATTATCCTAATTTGAACCAGCTTGACTCAAACTATTTTAGATCCAAATACAGTTATTGCTTCAGATGTTGTGGGCGATATGAAGCAATCCATGGAGTTGTGAAAATGAGGTCCAGATTGGACAATTATCTATACAATTATCAACTTGACTCGTTTTAACTTTATTCGTGTGTTTTATGTTCTTATGTACATGTAATGTCCATTTTAACCCGTCAGTGTTTTACTTTTGCAAGAAATTATTATTATTTCATAATATGATTTCCTTTAAAATGAAGCTGGAATTTTGTTTCTATACATGTCGTAGATATGCCTAGACAAGGCTAACCTGAATAATTCAGTCCTCCCCGTGATCGACTCTCCCACTCGCGAGGGCCTGAATTCTTTATACAATAAAACGCGTCACAAATCCAGGATTTTGATTGGTGCCCCTATGAGAGAGCCAATCAGCTAATAGTACAATATTATCGAGATAGGTAAATCCCGAGCTAATTCCGAATGATAATTTGACGATTTTTATTGACAAGGCCTTCAGGCGTTAATGTAGCCATCGTAGAGCAGCGGAATATAACGACTGAATTATTCAAGTTAAGACAAGGCAGATATTTTCATTGACAAGTCTGTTGGCAATGTCTTTAAAACATTTATACTCCATTATACTTAGTCAAAACATAGCTCTTTTGGATTCTCTTTGTCAAAACAACCCACTATTTGGACTATCTTAGTCCTAAAATAACTCTCTTGGACTCTCTTTGTCAAAAAAGCTCTATTGAACTCTGTAAAATAGCTATATTTAGACTCTCTTTGTCACAAAAATAATAAGAATTTGCAAAATCTTTTTCCAGCTCCAGTAGAACTTCTCCACTATGGTATGTACACACTTAAGAAAAACTGTACAAAATGAAAACAAAACGTTATACAATGCATGTGTCCGAAGCGCTTTTCTGTGTTTCGCCTTCATCAGGAACGAATATTTGAGAGCCAAGGATGTATAAGAACCGAAACATTCGAAGAGACACGTAAATGTTCATACAGAGTGTTATTCAAACATTAACCTAATTGACTTGATATCGGTGACCTTGAACTTATCAGGTCAAGTAAATCGACCAGGCAGCAAAACATATTTCTATAGTAAAAACACAAAAGTTTGACATGACATAACATCTCATCCATTTGTCACCACATCATAGTACGTCACATCCGGTTGCACACGAAAAGGGTCGAAAAAAATATTCCTTGAATTTGACAGTTGTAGGTAATTAATCCTACATTTCATTGCAGTAAAAATTTCTGGGTCATAAACATGTATCTTGGGTATTTCAAAGCACCATTATTTTTTATTTGGTGTTTCTATGGAATATTTTGGAAACTTGAGGTTACATGGTTACTAAAACTTGTACACAGGTAAAAAGGTGGTGAAAATTTGATTGGTTAACTTCCAGTGATGGTTATTTTCTTAAATGCAATGAAATGTTATGTGAAATTTTGTCTATAGTACTGGACAGGATAAAACTTTACTCATGCCAAGTATTTCTTTATTTGAAACAAAGATCAATTCTGCACAATTTTTGAAATGTGCAAATTTAACAAAGACTAATAGGGAACATCAATGGTGGTATTACGCCTTACCTCTCCAGTGGTTATACATCTACTGTTAATTTTATTATTGATAATCAATGTAGCTGAGTTGTCCAGTGATATACATATTTGAATTTTCTTTACGCTATAGGATGTCCACATGAACTGCCTGTCCAACAATGCGTTGTTAATCCATGCCCAATAAGATGTAAAAGATTCCCAATGGCAAAATGCTAGTAAGTAAAGTAATAAATAGTAGATGCAACACACCGAGTTTTCACAAGGGTAGCACGAATAATGGTGAAACCGAGTTTTCACAAGGGTAGCACGAATAACGGTAAAACCGAGTTTTCACAAACGTAGAATGAATGATGGTCAGATCGTATTTTCACAAGGGAAGCATACATTATTGTCATTAGAGATGTCTTAATATACTCTCACTGTGATAAATGGTTGCTTTATTTGCAGCATGTTTACAATCATATATTACCGGTAGTAAATAAACAAATATCCATGATTATTTAACAACAGCTCAACATTGGCAAATGATATTATAACCGGTTTCCGCATGCTTCTGGATTCGACACTTCACATTGGATATGAATTTGAAATTGTATTACTAGTTGATGACTACATAACAAGAGGTTCTTACCAGATCAACACAGGACCATCTAAGGTCAACAATGAAATAAGGACTTTGAACCGTAGTTTTAGTGCAATAAGAGATGCTTAAGTACGTTAAAGATTGAAATCCGAAAAACACAAAATGTCATTATAGTTTTTAGAAGGGTTTCAAATCTATTTTAAACGCGGAGGAGATACTAATCGTGCAATAAAAAAACATTAAAAAAAAAAACAATGCAAAATGAAAATAGACGACCTAAACTACATGTATAGATTTTGAAACGCAAACCCAGCCTAAACTTTGGGATGAAAGCATGCGCATTTGTGCGCCAGCTTTCCTTGATATACCTTTAACAGATATAGGAAGATGTGGTATGAGTGCCAATGAGACAACTCTCCATCCAAGTAACAATTTATAAAAGTAAACCATTATAGGTCAAGGTACGGCCTTCAACACGGAGCATTGGCTCACACCGAACAGCAAGCTATAAAGGGCCCCAAAAATTACTAGTGTAAAACCATTCAAACGGGAAAACCAACGTTACACAGGACCGCTTAAACCCAAACGCGGGACTTTAAAGTTGTGAAATTTCGAGATGGAAATACAAAAATTTTAGCATCAAATTATACTGTCAATATGTAAATAAAAAACAGTCCTGTAAGTCTACACAATTTGTACACCTTTTTTCACTATATTGTTTATTTTTTTCAGCACAAATGCATGCGGAGGCTGTGCACCAGAATGGATACAGAATGGAATGAAAATTATTGACTGTGATTAAAGTATGACTCCTATATAAAAAGTATGTTGCACGTTGAGGGGTTTCATTTATCTTTTCTGAGTATATCTATTTCATACTTTAATCCTGCAATTGAAGCAGATTTCTAGAGACGACTTAATAGTATATGTCTATTGTATTATTCAAAACATAGCTTTTCCAAATAATATGATTTAACCACAATTACATTGCATTACCAAAAAAGAGGCAGAAGATACCATAGGGACAATAAAAAAATTATAAGTAGAAGAAAAACAGACGAGCTAATCGCATGAATTAGTACTACGAAAAGAAAAAACTATACATACCCAACCAAGAAATAAGGTGGACTCGGAAGTCGACCCTTCTTCATTGGTAACACCCGTCGTGTTACTCATTGTATGTGTTGATTAAGTGATCAGTCACTTTTAATAAGTTACAACCGAGAAAAAGACGAAGGAATTGTGGCTACGTCGACTATTTGGTCCTTTGTTAAACAAAACGATGTTGGGTACCAGGAAAAACATTTAAACATATATGTTCTATACCTTTCAACCAAAGCATGATGGCGTCCGTAAAACGTTCGAAAAACTTATGTCAACCTTAAAGTTGGTTCTTAATATTGATATTATATAACACATGTAAAGGATAGAAGAATCAGTTTAATGATTCAATTTTACCGATTTACCTATTACGAATTGTACCTTTTAACTGAGTGAAGATTCGTATGACGGATGATGCATGTATAGCAGGGTTGAGTTCAATATCGTAGCAGCTACGTAGCGGCTACGTAGCTGCTATCAATATCTATGTAACAACTAGTATATAGCTACACGTTCAATAGTCAAAATCTACGTAGCACTACGTAGCTGCTACGATATTGAACTCAACCCAGTAGATGCTTAAGCTGACGACACATCCGGTCTCGCTCCTTATAGACCGAGTTCACTTGAATCTCTCTAGTTAACTTTACTTACTCGGGTTTCAACAATCCGTGTTTACTTGAACCACTCGAGTTAACCCCTCGTACCCTGGTTCCAACCCTCACCGAGCCAGGGTTAAACTCGAGAAACCCTTGAATGACGTCAAACCAATGAGATTATTTCATTTTTGTATGCTTGGTCAGGGCCTTACCCTAGAGTTACTTAGAGTTGTTCCGAATAGCAACTCTAGTGCGTTCACGTGATACTCTTGAAACTCTGAAGTCGATTCTAGAGTTTCAAGTGAACTCGGCATTAGAGTTCATGAAATTCACTCAGTTTTTTGTTTTATACCTCGATTTGTTTCTTGTGAATCAATGTATGAGACGTGGACATCGGTAAACTACTGTCGCCTTAATTTGTAATTTTGTCTGTCAACGTTAAAGTGTTTTGTTAGCAACATGATTCATAGCAAATAATACTGTCTTATTACAGATTATTTTGACTAGCAGTGCGGAATGGTGGACACAAAGAACAATTAAAGTGCGAATGTTAGTTTGTTTAGTCTCCGGACTGTGTCGTGTAGTTGTGTTTAAACAGCTATTTACGTTTTTTTACCCGATGAAACATGTAATTATATTTTGTATCCAAAAAAGTTGATAATTTTCTATTACAATATCAAATGTTTTTGACAGTCTGATCATTTAAAATCAATACGAGAAATATGAAACTATTAAAACAACTGGTTCAATCTTCTTTATTTCTATCCAATGTTTGAATATATCATTTATATATTTATATATTTTCTATATTTGATACTTGGGAGATCATCTAATTCACTCAAGGCGTATATGTACAATAAAACTTGTATTTCTTTACAGATTTGTTATGTTATTCATTTATTACTACCAACGATATTTTGCTGTGTATACAAACCAGGAACCAGTACTTTAGAATAAATTGAAATCGAAAATGTTTTGATTATAAATTATTTTAATTTCAGTCTTATTAGTACTTTCTTTTTATTCTGTGGTGTTACACCGCTCTCGCAAAAATGTTTTACCCTGTGCTCCGGAAGGTTAAGCAGATCCTGCTCCACACGTGACACTCATCGTGTTACTCCTATGAAATGCATTGATCAGTTAAAACGGGACCTTTTATAGCTGACTATGCGGTATGGGCTTTGCTCATTGTTGAAGGCCGTACGGTGACCTATAGTTGTTAATTTCTGTGTCAGTTGGTCTCTTGTGGAGAGTTGTCTCATTGGCAATCATACCACATCTTCTTTTTTATATCATGCAATAACGGTTTGGCATTCGACATCACTAAATGTGTAAACCAGACGGTAGAAGTTTGTCAAACCCAATTTAAGGAAATGCAAATGCCATGCCAAAACAATTAAATCAATGAGTTGCGATTTTCTGATCTAGATGTACACTAGAACCATAAATCGTTGGCAAATGGTGGCTCTTGGTCAATGTAAATATTTTCAATTTTGATCTGAATCTTTTGTCGATACTTTTTTTGTGGATCTTGTAAGACCATAGTTGAGCAATGGCTAGACACGACTTGATGATTCCGCTTTCGAATAGGAATTTTGTTATCGAAATTATGCTCGTTGGTTGCTGTCTGTCATATTTTGTTTTTCGTTTGTTTATCATAAATCTGGTCATTAGTTTTCTCTTTTGAGATGGTTTACCCTTTGTCGCGTTGGGTCATTGATTACTACACGGTAAGGGTTGTGCTTAATGTTGCAGTTCGTATGGTTGGTTGCTTACACGTAAGTCATTTGGTCTCTAGTCTTGGTGGAGAAAATTTTACCACATCTCCTTATTTTTATATCAATCCCTTAAACAAGCTTGAGCAAACAAATTGGAACATGAATTGAGCCCGAGTCTTTATCCAAGTTTTATCTATTGTATCGTTATATATAATTAGCTTTCAAACTGTAGCAGATCCCAGTTGCATGTTCCACATCCTTTCAAATACCTTTGTTTCAATTGTGCGACAAGAAGAACAATATTAGCGACAAGAAGACAAAATCAGCGACAAGAAGACAAATTAAGCGACAAAAAAGTTTAAATACTATTAAAACAAAAAATATGAAAAAAGTCAATTAATTACAGTTGATTATTAGCTGTTTTGTAAAGTTTCATTTTTTTTGTTAGGTTTAGTACCAACTACGTACAATAGTGTCTTGTAATGAATTTTTAGTAAGAATTATTTTATTACATTATTTTAATGTATGTATCAATCTGATCATTTTGTAACAATCCCATGTCCCATCCTACACATATATTTATATACATATGCATTTCTGCGCCTGTCCCAAGTCCGGAGCCTCTGGCCTTTGTTAGTCTAGTATGTTTTTTAACTTTAGTTCATTTATATGTTTTGGAGTTTAGTGTGACGTCCATTTTCCCTGAACTCTATAGCACACAATTTTAGTTAGGGACGAGCTGAGGACCACCTCCGGGTGCGGGATTTTCTCGCTGCATTGAAGACCCATTGGTGGCCTTCGGCTGTTGTCTGCTCTTAGGTCGGGTTGTTGTCTCTTTGACATATTCCCCATTTCCATTCTCATTTTATATGGACCTTTTTAGTGAAATAAATAAAGATTAGATTATCTTATAAGTTGGTTTGAACCTTTGATATATCAACCATGCCGACTCTACATATTATACAATAAACTGTAAATATATCTATTTAAAAATATTATCATTGAAAACCTCTTTCAGTCTAGAACAAATAAACAAATGTGTCAGTATCATGAAGAAAAAAAATAAAATTCTCGTATATTTAAAATAAGACCACACACATTTTAATGTATGTTTCTATATCTATTTATTTAAAATGATTATTATTTAGATATCTAAACGCTAAATTTATTTTCTTGTCGCTAAATAAGCTTTCTTGTCGCTAAATCATTCTTCTTGTCGCTTCCTGACGCTTCTTGTCGCTTCTTGCCGCTTCTTGGCGCTTCTTGTCGCTAATCAGTGAGACCCGTGGAATGTATTTTGGTCGCGATGTTTAAAAAATTTGAAAGTATATTATATTTTAATCATCTTGCTGTTGTAATCTGGATTAATATAGTACGCAGAGGTCGGCAATATCAAACACTAACACACCTGCACTGCTCTGTAGTATATCCGTATCAGTCAGTTTATTTATCAATGAAACTCGGATTATTCAGCCGAATAAGTTGAATAAATGTATTAACCCTAACTTGTCTATTGTTATTTCAAAAGATGAAAAAGATAAATAACATTGTTACAGGATAATAAAATGTATTCGATAATAACAATGTATAGGAACAGTATTAGGTGCTGTTTGAGGCTATACTTGGTTTATTCCAAGATAGTTCAACTTTAATCTCATGTGAATCTCATCTCAAACGAGATTATATATGTACGAGAATCTTACGTGAACTGTATTAGGTGTTTGATGCCATACTTGGTTTATTCCAAGATAGCTCAATTTCCGACGTGAAATTATACAAAACTCACTTTTAGCCTATAAGCTGTAAATAACTAAGCGAATATATACCCATATGGTCCGACCATACGCGAAGGGTCCAAATACTCATACGCTCCGGAACATACACGATTAATCTTACACTAAACACTTATACAAAAGTAAAAGTACAAAAATGTATATATGTGTGATATCCTGTAGCACTTTTCGATTTATTTTTGTTTACGCTTTTTTGCTTTATTATAGATTGAATGCTGTTTTTTTATTTTTATTCATACAAAATGAAATCAAGT
Organism: Mytilus coruscus; assembly: GCA_017311375.1. Classification (NCBI taxonomy): domain Eukaryota; kingdom Metazoa; phylum Mollusca; class Bivalvia; order Mytilida; family Mytilidae; genus Mytilus; species Mytilus coruscus. Next base: position 77,044,261 of record CM029605.1, read on the forward strand.
GACCTTCACAGATTGCATAAAGCGCGGAATATACCACATACAATTATAAGTCCGAGACATTCCGCATTTGTTTTGCTATGACTATACTGCATTAAAACTACTGTAAACCAACTTATTTTCGTGGATAATTTATTTCGCGATTAGCCCTTTCTAGCCCATTTCGCGGCGATTTAATTTCGCGATTCTCAAATTTACTTGATGTTGTTTAATATGTAAAAATCCAAGTTTTACATATTCGCGACGATTTATATTCGCGTTAATTTTCTACTACTAATTGAGATTTTTGCGTAATTTGACAAACTCTTTCGGATTTCAACCATAGTAGTGCTTTGTCTAAGGATTTCGGTTAGATATTCACAATTTTTATGGACTAGGTACGATTTAGTATTTATCATTTATTATAGACATTGTTGAGACGATAGAACACTATAAGATATTTTATAAATGTTCAGTTGTGCTGCTGGTTTGCTGTGTTATTTTTTACATGCTAAACTGAAAACAATGCGTTAACACATACAACTCAACAGTAAAGTGAGTAAATAAATAGGTATAGAAGCACAACTCTCAAAATACGAGATGACCGAAGCTAGCTTTTCGTTTGGGAAAAAACAGTGGCGGATCGACGTTGGTGTTCCAGGTGTTGAAATCCCCTTTGCTTGACAACTAACGCTTTTGTATGGGGATATCTGTTTGGAATCCTCCTTCTTTTATGAGATTTTCATGTGTGGAACCCATCCTAAATGGCTGGATCCGCGCCTAAAACACCCTAAATGGCTGGATCCGCGCCTAAAACACCCTAAATGGCTGGATTCGCGCCTAAACACCCTAAATGGCTGGATCCGCGCCTAAAACACCCTAAATGGCCGCCTCAAACATGACACCATTCACTACTGGTATCTAAACTAGGTGTTTAATCTGTAAAAGAATTGATTTATTTATCGTCTGATTAATAAATATTTTATTAGTTCTTATATTTCATTTCTTAGCACCCGTTAAACTTCATCATCGCTAGCCAAGGGTTACCATCCAGTCCCTCCTTTCCACCCTTGACAGATTAAGCCAACATTTATAAGCTCGCATTACACCTGTTTCTTAGCCACGTACAAATTCTTTGGCGGATCCAGAACTTTTCATAAAGGGGGCGCTGACTGACCTAAAGGGGGCGCTCCAGTCAAGCTTCAGTGATTCCCTATATAATCAACCGAATTTTTCCCACGAAAGGGGCCCGGGCCCCCCACTGGATCCGCCTATGACAGATGACATTTAAAGGCACCACACAGTTATTGTCTATATACCTTCTATTTTAGAAAGCGGAAAGTATATGAATATTCGGCAAAACAAAATGAATAAAATCGAAAAAAAAAAAATGCCCAGTAAATAATTCAGCAAACCTGGCAACAGGTGAAACTGAATATTCCGTTTTCATAATATCCCTCTGACAAAAAGATAATAAAATTAACTTCTACTTATAAAAACTGAACGCCACTTTCAACAATATCTCAGATGAATTGTGGTGCTCTGTTTTGTTGGTGGAGGAAGACGTGATACAAACAAAAAAGACTACAGACGATCACCGAAACGTAAATTTACCACTTTGCTTGAATAATGCCCGAATGTCGTAATCTTTCAAAAGTCAATTCGATAACATCTTCTGTCAGAAGAACTAACTGTCAGAAAATGTCGGTAAAATGTGATTCAGAATAATTATTTTCACATTTTAACGGGTTTTTGCAGGTGTTGTCCCCTTTTATAATTACATTAAATTGTCAGAGTGTCATTTCTCGATAAAATGAAAATAAAGATAATAGAATTGAGTAGAACAAAACGATGTCTCCCCTCGAAGGGAAAAAATCTAATAATTCGGATATTGGAACCATTTTTTGCAGAAGTAGTATTTCTATAATTCCGCTTTCAGATTTATTATACACTGCCAACCCGAATTGACCGATGACGAAGTTGCTTGAATTATAGCACACAAGAAAACATGTGACTTTGAGATGAAGAACAACAATAAAAGCGTTATCAGAACGAGGAAAGAAACATTATTGGCAACTAAAGGTCACCGTATGGCCTTCAAAAAGGAGCACGACACATACTGCATAAACGCTACAGCAGGTCCCGACATGAAAATAAAATAGAGAATGACAACGGGAAATGTGTCAAAGAGACAACAACCCGACTAAAGAGCAAAAAACAACCCAAAGCTACGAATGGGTCTTCAAAGCATTTAGAAAATCCCGCACCCGAAGGCGGGCGTCAGCTGGCCCTTAAACAACAACTTATACTAGTTCAGAGAAATTGACGCCAAATTAAAGTCCGAAACATACAAATGAACCCAAAAAAACCTAACAAACCACACGAGACTAACAAAGGCTAGAAGTTCCTGACTTGGGACAGGTGCAAAATGCAGCGGGTTTAAACATCATAAGATGTTTTGTGAGATCTAAACCCCCTCCTCTTTCACCTCAAGCTAATATGGAATAAACAAACACAAAGCACATTTTAAATAAATTTCAAATAAACGAACATTTTAAACTAAGACTTGATTTGATCTGATTTTTTGTGTTTTAACACCACTTTTAAGCACCGTTTTGGGCTATTTCGTGGCGGCCAGTTTTTATTGGTGGAGGAAGCCGGAGTGCCCGGAGAAAACCACCGACCTTCGATAGGAAAACTGACAATCCTAGTCAATTAAGATTGGAGTCGAGTGCACCCGCACGAGCGGGGTTCGAACTCACAACCTCAGTGTTGACTGGCTGGTGATTACAGTAGTAACTACTTAGACCATTCGGCCACCGAGGCCCCCTTTTTAAACTAAGACTGATCTAGAGTAAAAAATTGCATTTGTATGTGTATTACACTTTTACACCATAACTTATGGTGGTGCTCCCTGTGAAAGGAGTCTTGTACGTAGCATAAATACATACTTCGCCCCAAACACCTATTTTCAAAATATAACCTATTCACTAGCGTGTAATCTAACAATTGATCTATTGATCGTTACTTAAATCTTATTATTGATCTATTGATCTTTAATTGATGCGGATTACTTGTTTCACATGTGCTTTGTTAAAAGAAGTTTTTAAAACAATACGTATATATACATTAACAAAGTTTTGTGTTTTGTAAAATCTACTCACTAATATAATAGCTGTAATACAGTCATTTACCTGATATTGAGTTTATAAATGCAGAAAACACGCATAGGAAACTTGATAATTTGTATGTCAATCAATTTGAAACATAAACATTTGTGATTTTAAAAGGCGCCCGAATACAGAATGAACAGTAAGTTATAGCTATAGATATAAGAAGATGTGGTATGAATGCCAATGAGACAACTCTCCATCCAAGTCACAATTTGTAAAAGTAAACCATTATAGGTCAAAGTACGGTCTTCAATGTATGTATAAGTATATTGAGATACTACCTGTAACTAGGTGTATATTTCTTACATATTTCGAGAACAGAACACATATATATTCGTTTCGCATGTTTTGATTTTTTGTTCTTCTGATTTTACAGTAAAAGTAAACAAAATGTTTATATAGTAAAATATTGATATATGTTTCACTTATATAGTCTTACGGCATAGGCATTAAAATCAACAACCAATAGATCAATTATAAGGTTACATATAAAAAAATTCGTAGGGGTTCCGCGGAACCCAGTGTCTCGCCTACTTTTGTTGCTAGTTACAAAACTAGGCTCAACAAAAATGGGGAAAAAATTATTAAAAATTTTCCTATAGATTCTATCTTTTGATTGTAAGAAGCTTCTGTCCAAGTTTGGTAAAAACCCAGAATGGTTTATAAATCTAATAAATGTTTTAAACTGTATGTAATGTTAACTGGAAGAAAAACTAAGTCCATTTATAAGTTATATACGGAAAAACAGGAAATAAATTTTTACAAAATTTCCTTCTAGATACTAGCTTTTGATCATAAACAAGCTTCTGTCCAAGTTTGGTACACATCCAGGATAGTTTAAGAAAGTTATTAAAATTTTTAAAACTTTAACCAGAGAGTGCATGTAATGTTAACTGGCAGAAAAACTAAGTCCATTTATAAGTAAAATACAGATAAATAGGATTTTTTTTTTGCAAAATTTACTTCTGGATACTATCTTATGATCATACACAAGCTTCTGTCCAAGTTTGGTAGAAATCCAGGATAGTTTAAGAAAGTTATAAAAATTTCAAAAACTTTAACCACAGAGTGAATATTTGTGGACGCCGCCGTCGACGACGACGACGATGACGCCGACGACGGAATGTAGGATCGCTATGTCTCGCTTTTGCGACAAAAGTCGCAGGCTCGACAATAAGAGGATTGCCAATGAGACAACTCTCCACCAGAGACCAAATGACGTAGACGTTAACAACTTTAGGTCACCGTACAGCCTTCAACAATGGACAAAACTCATACCGCATAGTCAAGCTATTAAAGGCCCCGAAATGACAAGAGTAAAACAATTCAAACGAGAAAACTAATGGTCTGATTTATGTACGAAACAAATAAACAAAAACAAATATGATACACAGCAACAAACGCGACAACCATTTCATCGCAGGCTTCTGAACTGGACAGGCACGTTAAGAAAACGGCTAGGTTAAACGTGTTTGCGGGCACCCAAGCTTCCCCTAACATGGGGGCAGTGGTCTAACAGTACAATATAAGAACAAACTATAAAAACCAGTTGAAAAGGGCTCATATAACTCATCAGATCAATACAAAGCAGAAAAACAAGTAACTAAAACGCAGACTTGACATCTATTTTAAAATTTATAGTAAAACGGAAGATATAGTTCATCAAAACAAAACAAAATCGTGATGGTCGTTTACATCACAAATGAAAACCGATGCACTTGCACAAGTTTTAGACCTGGCCGTGAATAAAATACACATGCATTTTATGTTTCAGAAAGATCGGAAAATAAAAAAAATAACTAGATTTTGCTGTTTGATTTTGTTTGACTTATGAGCCTCCTCATAGGTTTTTGATTATGTGATTACTTGGCCGTTTTTATAGTGATTATTTGATTACGAGACCAAATATTTCATTCCCTGTGGTACTGTAAATACATTTCCGGTTCCCTTTGTTACTGTTAGTATATATCATTTTCTCTGTGGTACTGTAACTATATATCCCTTTTCCTGTGATACTGTAAAAGTCTATTCCCTTGCCTATGATACTAACAGTATATATCCCATTCCCTGTGGTACTGTAAAAATATTTCCAGTTCCCTTTGGTACTATAAGTACATATCCCCTTCCCTGTGATACTGTAAGTATATATCCCTTTCCCTGTGGTACTGTAAAAGTCTATTCCCTTGCCTATGATACTATAAGTATCTATCCCATTCCTTGTGGCACTGTAAATATATTTCCGGTTCCCTTTGGTACTGTTAGTATATATCACTTTCTCTATGGTACTATAAGTATATATCCCTTTTCCTGTGGTACTGTAGAAGTCTATTCCATTGCCTATGATACTATAAGTATCTATCCCATTCCCTCTTTTTCTGTAAATACTATTCCGCTTCCCTTTCGTACTGTAAGTATATATCCCTTTCCCTGTGGTACTGTAAAAGTCTATTCCCTTACCTATGATACTATAAGTATCTATCCCATTCCCTGTGGTACTGTAAAAGAAATTTCCGGTTCCCTTTGGTACTGTAAGTATAAATTCCTTTTCCTGTGATAATGTAAGTATATATCCCCTTCCCTGTGATACTGAAAGTATAAATCCTTTTTCCTGTGGTACTGTAAATGTCTATTCCCTTGCCTATGATACTATAAGTATCTTTCCCACTTCCTCTAGTACTGTAAATATATGTCAGGTTCCCTTTGGTACTGTAAGTACATATCCCCTTCCCTGTGATACTGTTAGAATAAATTCCTTTTCCTGTGGTACTGTAAAAGTCTATCCCCTTGCCTATAATACTATAAGTATCTATCCCATTCCCTGTGGTACTGTAAATATATTTCCGGTTCCCTTGGTACTGTAAGTATAGATTCCTTTTCCTGTGATACCGTAAGTATATATCCCCTTCCCTGTGATACTGAAGGTATAAATTCCTTTTCCTGTGGTATTGTAAAGGTCTATTCACTTGCCTATGACACTATAAGTATATATTCCATTCTCTGTGCAACTGTTGATATATTTCCTGTTCCCTTTGGTACTGTAAGTATATACCCCCTTCCCTGTGATACTGTAAGTATCAATCTCTTTTCCTGTGGTACTATAAAACTCTATTCCCTTGCCTTTGATACAATAAGTATCTATACCATTCCCTGTGGTACTGTAAATATACTTCCGGTTCCCTTTGGTACTGTAAGTATATATCCCTTTCCCTGTGATACTGAAAGTATAAATCCTTTTCCTGTGGTACTGTAAAAGTTTATTCCATTGCCTATGATACTATAAGTATCTATCCCATTTCCTATGTATTTGTAAATATATGTCCAGTTCTCTTTGGTACTGTAAGTATATATCCCCTTCCCTGTGATACTGAAGGTATAACTCCTTTTCCTGTGGCACTGTAAATGTCTATTCCTTGCCTATGATACCATAAGTATCTTTCCCACCCTCTAGTACTGTACATATATGTCAGGTTTCCTTTGGTACTGTAAGTACATATCCCTTCCCTGTGATACTGTTAGAATAACTTCCTTTTCCTGTGGTACTGTAAAGTCTATTCCCTTGCCTATGATACTAACAGTATCCATCCCATTCCCTGTGTTACTGTAAATATATGTCCAGTTCTCATTGATAATGTAAGTATATATCCCCTTCCCTGTGATACTGAAGGTATACATCCCTTTTCCTGTGGTACTGTAAAAGTCTATTCCCTTGCCTATGATACTATAAGTATCTATCCCATTCCCTGTGGTACTGTAAATATATTTCCTGTTCCCTTTGGTACTGTTAGTATATATCACTTTCTATGGTACTATAAGTATATATCCCTTTTCCTGTGGTACTGTAGAAGTCTATTCCATTGCCTATGATACTATAAGTATCTATCCCATTCCCTCTTTTCTGTAAATACTATTCCGCTTCCTTTCGTACTGTAAGTATATATCCCTTTCCTGTGGTACTGTAAAAGTCTATTCCTTACCTATGATACTATAAGTATCTATCCCATTCCTGTGGTACTGTAAAGAAATTTCCGGTTCCCTTTGGTACTGTAAGTATAAATTCCTTTTCCTGTGATAATGTAAGTATATGTCCCTTCCCTGTGATACTGAAAGTATAAATCCTTTTCCTGTGGTACTGTAAATGTCTATTCCTTGCCTATGATACTATAAGTATCTTTCCCACTTCCTCTAGTACTGTAAATATATGTCAGGTTCCCTTTGGTACTGTAAGTACATATCCCTTCCTGTGATACTGTTAGAATAACTTCCTTTCCTGTGGTACTGTAAAAGTCTATTCCCTTGCCTATAATACTATAAGTATCAATCCCATTCCCTTTGGTTGGTACTGTAAATATACTTCGGTTCCCTTTGGTACTGTAAGTATATATCCCCTTCCCTGTGATACTGTAAGTATAAATTCCTTTTCCTGTGGTACTGTAAAGTCTATTCCCTTGCCTATGATACTATAAGTATCTATCCCATTCCCTGTGCAACTGTAAATATAGTTCCTGTTCCCTTTGGTACTGTAAGTATATATCCCCTTCCCTGTGATACTGTAATTATAAATTCATTTTCCTGTGGTACTGTAAAAGTCTATTGCCTTGCCTATGATACTATAAGTATCAATCCCATTCCTGTGGAACTGTAAATATAGTTCCGGTTACATTTGGTACTGTTAGTATATATCCCTTCCTGTGAGACTGTAAGTATAAATTCCTTTTCCTGTGGTACCATAAAGTCTAATCCCTTGCTTATGATACTATAAGTATCTATCCCATTCCCACAAGAACTGTAAATATAGTTCCGAATACCTTTGGTACTGTAAGTATATATCCCTTCCCCGTGATACTGTAAGTATAAATCCTTTTCCTGTGGTCCTGTTAAAGTCTATTCCTTGCCTTTGATACTATAAGTATCTATCCGATCCCTGTGGTAGGGTAAATATATTTCCGGTTCCCTTTGCTAATGTTAGTAAAAATTCCTTTTCCGGTGATAATGTAAGTATATATCCCCTTCCCTCTGATACTGTAAATGTAAATCTCTTTTCCTGTGGTACTGTTCAAGTCTATTCCCTTGCCTTTGAAATTATAAGTATCTATTTCAATCCCTGTGGTAGGGTAAATATATTTCCGGTTCCCTTTGGTACTGTTAGTATATATCCCCTTCCCTGTGATACTGTAAGTATAAATCCCTTTTCTTGTGGTACCGTAAAAGTCTATTCCCTTGCCTTTGATACTATAAGTATCTATCCCATTCCCTGTGGTACTGTTAATATATTTCCGGTCCCTTCAGTAATGTTAGTATAAATTCCTTTTCCTGTGATAATGTAGCTATATATCCCCTTCCTTGTGATACCGTAAGTATATATCTTTTCCTGTGGCACTGTAAGTGCAAATCCTTTTCCTGTGGTACTGTTCAAGTCTATTCTCTTGCTATGATACTATAAGTATCTATCCCACTCCCTGTGGTACTGTAAATATCTGTCCGGTTCCTTTTGGTACTGTAAGTATATATCCCTTCCCTGTGATACTGAAAGTATAAATTCCTTTTCCTGTGGTACTGTTAAGTCTATTCTCTTGCTATGATACTATAAGTATCTATCCCACTCCCTGTGGTACTGTAAATATCTATCCGGTTCCTTTTGGTACTCTAAGTATATATCCCCTTCCCTGTGATACTGTAAGTATGAATTCCTTTTCCTGTGGTACTGTAAAAGTCTATTCCCTTGCCTATGATACTATAAGTATCTATCCCATTCCCTGTGGAACTGTAAATATAGTTCCGGTTACCTTTGGTACTGTAAGTATATATCCCCTTCCCTGTGATACTGTAAGTATAAATCCTTTTCCTGTGGTACTGTAAAAGTCTATTCCCTTGCCTTTCATACTATAAGTATCTATCCGATTCCCTGTGGTACTGTAAATATATTTCCGGTTCCCTTTGGTACTGTAAGTATATATCCCCTTCCCTGTGATACTGAAAGTATAAATCCCTTTTCCTGTGGTACCGTAAAAGTCTATTCCCGTGCCTATGATACTATAAGTATCTATCCCATTCCATGTGGTACTGTAAACATATTTCCGGTTTCCTTCAGTAATGTTAGTATAAATTCCTTTTCCTGTGATAATGTAGGTATATATCCCCTTCCCTGAGATACTGTAAGTATAAATCCCTTTTCATGTGGTACTGTAAAAGTTTATTCCATTGACTATGATACTATAAGTATCTATCCCATTCCCTGTGGTACTGTAAATATATGTCCGTTTCCCTTTGGTGCTGTAAGTATAAATTCCTATTCCTGTGATACTGTAAGTATATATCCCTTTTCTTGTGGTACTGTAAAAGTTTATTCAATTGCCTATGATACTATAAGTATCTATCCCATTCCCTGTGGAACTGTAAATATATTTCCTGTTGCCTTTGGTACCCGTAGTATATATCCCCTTCCCTGTGATACTGTAAGCATAAATTCCTTTTCCTGTGGTACTGTAGAAGTATATTCCCTTGCCTATGATACTATAAGTATCTATCCCATTCCCTGTGGAACTGTAAATACAGTTCCGGTTACGTTTGGTACTGTAAGTATATATCCCCTTCCCTCTGATACTGTAAGTATAAACCCCTTTTCCTGTGGTACTCTAAAAGTCTATTCCCTTCCATTTGATACTATAGGTATCTCTCCCTTTCCATGTTGTACTGTAAATATATTTCCGGTTCTCTTTGGTACTGTAAGTATATATCCCTTTCCCTCTGTTACTGAAAGAATAAATCTCTTTTCCTCTGGAACTGTAAAAGTTTATTCCATTGACTATGATACTATAAGTATCTATCCCATTCCCTGTGGTACTGTAAATATATGTCCGGTTCCCTTTGGTACTGTAAGTATGAATTCCTTTTCCTGTGATAATGTAAGTGAATATCGCCTTCCCTGTGATACCGTAACTATATATCCCATTCCCTGTGGTATTGTAAATATATTTCCTGTTGCCTTTGGTACCCGTAGTATATATCCCCTTCCCTGTGATACTGTAAGTATATATCCCATCCCCTGTGGTACTGTAAATATATTTCCTTGCCTATGATACTATAAGTTTCTATCCCATTCCTCTGGAACTTTAAGTATTAATCCTTTTCCTGTGGTACTGTAAAGTCTATTCCTTCCATTTGATACTATAGGTATCTCTCCCATTCCCTGTTGTACTGTAAATATATTTCCGGTTCCTTTGGTACTGTAAGTATAAATTGCTTTTCCTGTGATACTGTAAGTATATATCCCTTTTCTTGTGGTACTGTAAAGTTTATTCAATTGCCTATGATACCATAAGTATCTGTCCCATTCCTGTGGAACTGTAAATATATTTCCTGTTCCCTTTGGTACTGTTAGTATTTATCTCCTTCCCTCTGATACTGTAAGTATAAATCCCTTTTCCTGTGGTACTGTAAAAGTCTATTTCCTTGCCTATGATACTATAAGTATCTATCCCATTCCCTGTGGAACTGTAAATATAGTTCCGGTTCCCTTTGGTACTGTAAGTATATATCCCCTTCCCTGTGATACTGTAAGTATAGATTCCTTTTCCTGTGGTACTGTAAAAGTCTATTCCTTTAACTATGATACTATAAGTATCTATCCCATTCCCTGTGGTACTGTAAATACATTTCCGGTTCCCTTTGGTACTGTAAGTATATATCCCCTTCCCTGTGATACTGAAGGTATCAATCCATTTTCCTGTGGTACTGTAAACGTCTATTCCCTTCTCTATGATACTAAAAGTATCTATCCCATTCCCTGTCGTACTGTAAATATATTTCCGGTCCCTTTGGGACTGTAAGTATATATCCCTTTCCCTGTGATACTGAAGGTATAAATCCATTTTCCTGTGGTACTGTAAAAGTCTATTCCCTTGCCTATTATACTAAAAGTATCTATCCCATTCCCTGTGGTACTGTAAATATATTTCCGGTTCCCTTTGGTACTGTAAGTATATATCCCCTTCCCTGTGATACTGAAGGTATCAATCCATTTTCCTGTGGTACTGTAAACGTCTATTCCCTTCCCTATGATACTAAAAGTATTTATCCCATTCCCTGTCGTACTGTAAATATATTTCCGGTCCCTTTGGGACTGTAAGTATATATCCCCTTCCCTGTGATACTGAAGGTATAAATCCATTTTCCTGTGGTACTGTAAAAGTCTATTCCCTTGTCTATTATACTAAAAGTATCTATCCCATTCCCTGTGGTACTGTAAATATATTTCTGGTTCCCTTTGGTACTGTAAGTATATATCCCCTTCCCTGTGATACTGAAGGTATAAATCCTTTTTACTGTGGTACTGTAAACGTTTATTCCCTTCCCTATGAGACTATAAGTATCTATCCCACTCCCTGTAGTACTGTTAATATATTTCCAGTTCTCTTTGGTACTGTCAGTATATATCTCCTTCCCTGTGAAACTATAAGTATAAATCCCTTTTCCTGTGGTACTGTGCAAGTCTTTTACCTTGCCTATGATACTATAAGTATCTATCCCTTCCCTTCTGGAACTGTAAATATGATTCCGGGTCCCTTTGGTACTGTATATATCCCCTTCCCTGTGATACTGAATGTATAAATCCCTTTTCCTGGTACTGTAGAAGTCTATTCCCTTCCCTCTGATACTATAAGTATCTATCCCATTCCCTGTGGTACTGTAAATATATTTCCGGTTCCCTTTGGTACCCGTAGTATATATCCCCTTCCCTGTGATACTGTAAGTATATATCCCATCCCCTGTGGTACTGTAAATATATTTCCTTGCCTATGATACTATAAGTTTCTATCCCATTCCCTCTGGAACTGTAAGTATTAATCCCTTTTCCTGTGGTACTGTAAAAGTCTATTCCCTTCCATTTGATACTATAGGTATCTCTCCCATTCCCTGTTGTACTGTAAATATATTTCCGGTTCCCTTTGGTACTGTAAGTATAAATTGCTTTTCCTGTGATACTGTAAGTATATATCCCTTTTCTTGTGGTACTGTAAAAGTTTATTCAATTGCCTATGATACCATAAGTATCTGTCCCATTCCCTGTGGAACTGTAAATATATTTCCTGTTGCCTTTGGTACCCGTAGTATATATCTCCTTCCCTGTGATACTGTAAGCATAAATTTCTTTTCCTGTGGTACTGTAAAAGTATATTCCCTTGCCTATGATACTATAGTATCTATCCCATTCCCTGTGGAACTGTAAATACAGTTCCGGTTACATTTGGTACTGTAAGTATATATCCCTTTCCCTCTGGTACTGTAAGTATATATCCCATCCCCTGTGGTACTGAAAATATATTTCCTTGCCTATGATACTATAAGTTTCTATCCCATTCCCTCTGGAACTGTAAATATAGTTCCTGTTCACTTTGGTTCTGTATGTATATATCCCCTCCCCTGTGATACTGTAAGTATAAATCCCTTTTCCTGTGGTATTGTAGAAGTCTATTCCCTTGCTTTTGATACTAGAAGTATCTATCCCATTCCGTTGGTACTGTAAATATAATTCCGGTTCCCATTGGTACTGTAAGTATATATCCCCTTCCCTGTGATACTGAAAGTATAACTCCTTTTTCCTGTGGCACTGTAAATGTCTATTCCCTTGCCTATGATACCATAAGTATCTTTCCAACTCCCTCTAGTACTATACATATAGTTCCGGTTTCCTTTGGTACTGTAAGTACATATCCTCTTCCCTGTGATACTGTTAGAATAACTTCCTTTTCCGTTGCCTTTGCTACTGAGAGTATATATCCCCTTCCCTCTGATACTCAAGGTATAAATTCCTTTTCCTGTGGTACTGTACAGGTCTATTCCCTTGCCTATGATACTATAAGTATCTATCCCATTCCCTGTTGTACTGTAAATATATGTCCGGTTCCCTTTGGTACTGTAAGTATAAATTCCTTTTCCTGTGATAATGTCAGTATATATCCCATTTCCTGTGGTTGGTACTGTAAATATAGTTCCTGTTCCCTTTGGTTCTATTAGTATATATCCCCTTCCCTGTGAGACTGTAAGTATAAATTCCTTTTCCTGTGGTACTGTAAAAGTCTATTCCCTTGCCTATGATACTATAAGTATCAATCCCATTCCCTGTGGAACTGTAAATATACTTCCGGTTCCCTTTGGTACTGTTAGTATATATCCCCTTCCCTGTGAGACTGTAAGTATAAATTCCTTTTCCTGTGGTACTGTAAAAGTCTATTCTCTTGCCTATGATACTATAAGTATCTATCCCATTCCCTGTGGAACTGTAAATATAGTTCCTGTTCTCTTTGGTACTGTAAGTATATATCCCCTTCCCTGTGAGACTGTAAGTATAAATTCCTTTTCCTGTGGTACTGTAAAAGTCTATTCCCTTGCCTATGATACTATAAGTATCTATCCCATTCCCACAAGAACTGTAAATATAGTTCCGAATACCTTTGGTACTGTAAGTATATATCCCCTTCCCTGTGATACTGTAAGTATAAATCCCTTTTCCTGTGGTCCTGTTAAAGTCTATACCTTTGCCTTTGATACTATAAGTATCTATCCGATTCCATGTGGTACTGTAAATACATTTCCGGATCCCTCTGGTACTGTAAGTATATATCTCCTTCCATGTGATACTGAAAGTATAAATCAATTTTCCTGTGAGTACTTTATAAGTTTATTCCATTGCCTATGATACTATAAGTATCTATCCCAATCCCTGTGGTACTGTAAATATATGTCCGGTTCCCTTTAGTACTGTAAGTATATATCCCCTTCCCTGTGATACTGAAGGTATACATCCCTTTTCCTGTGATACTGTAAAAGACTATCCCCTTCCCTATGATACTATAAGTATGTATTCCATTCCCTGTGGTACTGTAAATATATTTTCGGTTCCCTTTGGTAATGTTAGTACAAATTCCTTTTCCCTGTGACACCGTAAGTATATATCCCATTCCCTGTGGTACTGTAAATATATGTCCGGTTCCTTTTCGTACTGTAAGTATATATCCCCTTCCTTGTGATACTGTAAGTATAAATGCTTTTCATGTGGTACTGTTAAAGTCTATTCCCTTGCCTTTGATACTATAAGTATCTATCCGATTCCCTGTGGTACTGTAAATATATTTCCGGTTCCTTTTGGTACTGTAAGTATATATCCCCTTCCCAGTGATACTGAAAGTATAAATCCCTTTTCCCGTGGTACCGTAAAAGTCTATTCCCGTGCCTATGATACTATAAGTATCTCTCCCATTCCATGTGGTACTGTAAATATATTTCCGGTTTTCTTCAGTAATGTTAGTATAAATTCCTTTTCCTGTGATAATGTAGCTATATATCCCCTTCCTTGTGATACCGTAAGTATATATCTTTTCCCTGTGGCACTGTAAGTATAAATCCCTTTTCCAGTGGTACTGTTCAAGTCTATTCCCTTGCCTATGATACTATAAGTATCTATCCCACTCCCTCTTGTACTGTAAATATCTGTCCGGTTCCTTTTGGTACTCTAAGTATATTTCCCCTTCCCTGTGATACTGAAAGTATAAATTCCTTTTCCTCTGGTACTGTAAAAGTCTATTCCCTTGACTTTGATACTATAAGTATCTATCCCACTCCCTCTGGTACTGTAAATATCTGTCCGGTTCCTTTTGGTACTCTAAGTATATATCCCCTTCCCTGTGATTCTGTAAGTATAAATCCCATTCCCTGTGGTACTGTAAAAGTTTATTCCATTGACTATGATACTATAAGTATCTATCCCATTCCCTGTGGTACTGTAAATATATGTCCGTTTCCCTTTGGTACTGTAAGTATAAATTCCTTTTCCTGTGATACTGTAAGTATATATCCCTTTTCTTGTGGTACTGTAAAAGTTTATTCAATTGCCTATGATACTATAAGTATCTGTCCCATTTCCGGTGGTACTGTAAATATATTTCCTGTTGCCTTTGGTACCCGTAGTATATATCCCCTTCCCTGTGATACTGTAAGCATAAATTCCTTTTTCTGTGGTACTGTAAAAGTATATTCCCTTGCCTATGATACTATAAGTATCTATCCCATTCCCTGTGGAACTGTAAATACAGTTCCGGTTACGTTTGGTACTGTAAGTATATATCCCCTTCACTCTGATACTGTAAGTATAAATCCCTTTTCCTGTGGTACTGTAAAAGTCTATTCCCTTGCATTTGATACTATAGGTATCTCTCCCTTTCCATGTTGTACTGTAAATATATTTCCGGTTCCCTTTGGTACTGTAAGTATATCCCTTTCCCTCTGTTACTGAAAGAATAAATCCCTTTTCCTGTGGAACTGTAAAAGTTTATTCCATTGACTATGATACTATAAGTATCTATCCCATTCCTTGTGGTACTGTAAATATATGTCCGGTTCCCTTTGGTACTGTAAGTATGAATTCCTTTCTTGTATTAATGTAAGTAAATATCCCCTTCCCTGTGATACCGTAAGTATATATCCCATTCCCTGTGGTACTGTAAATATATTTCCTGTTGCCTTTGGTACCCGTAGTATATATCCCCTTCCCTGTGATACTGTAAGTATATATCCCATCCCCTGTGGTACTGTAAATATATTTCCTTGCCTATGATACTATAAGTTTCTATCCCATTCCCTCTGGAACTGTAAGTATTAATCCCTTTTCCTGTGGTACTGTAAAAGTCTATTCCCTTCCATTTGATACTATAGGTATCTCCCCATTCCCTGTTGTACTGTAAATATATTTCCGGTTCCTTTGGTACTGTAAGTATAAACTGCTTTTCCTGTGATACTGTAAGTATATATCCCTTTTCTTGTGGTACTGTAAAGTTTATTCAATTGCCTATGATACTATAGTATCTATCCCAATCCCTGTGGAACTGTAAATACAGTTCCGGTTACGTTTGGTACTGTAAGTATATATTCCTTTCCTGTGGTACTGTAAATATATTTACTTGCCTATGATACTATTAGTTTGTATCCCATTCCTCTGGAACTGTAAATATAGTTCCGGTTCACTTTGGTTCTGTAAGTATATATCCCTCCCTGTGATACTGTAAGTATAAATTCCTTTTCCTGTGGTACTGTAGAAGTCTATTCCTTGCTTTTGATACTAGAAGTATCTATCCCATTCCCTTTGGTACTGTAAGTATATATCCCTTCCTCTGATACTGATGGTATAAATCCCTTTTCCTGTGGTACTGTATGTATATATCCCTTTCCTGTGGTACTGTGAAAGGATATCCCTTTGCCTATGATACTACAAGTGTCTATCGTATTCCCTGTGGTATTGTTAATATATATCCCGTTCCCTTTGGTATTATAACCATATATCCCCTTCCCTGTGTTACTGCAAGTATATATCCCTTTTCCTTTGGTACTGTAAAAGTCTATTCATTTGCCTATTATACTATAAGTATCTATCCCATTCACTGTGGTACTGTAAATATATTTCCGGTTCCCTTTGGTACTGTAAGTATATATCTCCTTCAGTGTGGTACTGTAAGTATATATCCCTTTCCCTGAGGTAACGTAAAAGTCTACTCCCTTGTGTATGATACTATAAATATCTATCCCATTTCCGTGGTACTGTAAATATATTTCCGGTTCCTTTGGTACTGTAAGTATAAATTGCTTTTCCTGTGATACTGTAAGTATATATCCCTTTTCTTGTGGTACTGTAAAAGTTTATTCAATTGCCTATGATACTATAAGTATCTGTCTCATTTCCTGTGGTACTGTAAATATATTTCCTGTTGCCTTTGGTACCCGTAGTATATATCTCCTTCCCTGTGATACTGTAAGCATAAATTCCTTTTCCTGTGGTACTGTAAAAGTATATTCCCTTGCCTATGATACTATAGTATCTATCCCAATCCCTGTGGAACTGTAAATACAGTTCCGGTTACGTTTGGTACTGTAAGTATATATCCCTTTCCCTGTGGTACTGTAAATATATTTCATTGCCTATGATACTATTAGTTTCTATCCCATTCCCTCTGGAACTGTAAATATAGTTCCGGTTCACTTTGGTTCTGTATGTATATATCCCCTCCCCTGTGATACTGTAAGTATAAATCCCTTTTCCTGTGGTACTGTAGAAGTCTATTCCCTTGCTTTTGATTCTAGAAGTATCTATCCCATTCCCTTTGGTACTGTAAGTATATATCCCCTTCCCTCTGATACTGATGGTATAAATCCGTTTTCCTGTGGTACTGAAGAAGTCTTTTCCCTTCCCTATGATACTAAAAGTATATATCCCATTCCCTGTGGTACTGTTAATATATTTCCGGTTCCCTTTGGTACTGTAAGCATAAATTTCTTTTCCTGTGATAATGTAAGTATATATCCACTTCCCTGTGATACCGTAAATATATATCCCATTCCCTGTGGTATTGTAAATATATTTCCTGTTGCCTTTGGTACCCGTAGTATATATCCCCTTCCCTGTGATACTGTAAGTATATATCCCATCCCCTGTTGTACTGTAAATATATTTCCGGTTCCCTTAGCTACTGTAAGTACATATCCCTTTTCCTGTGATACTGAAAGTATAAATCCCTTTTCCTGTGATACTGTAAAAGTTTATTCCCTTGCCTTTGATACTGTAAGTATCTATCCCATTCCCTGTGGTACTGTAAATATAGTTCCGGTTCCCTTTGGTACCGTAATTATATATCCCTTTCCGTGAGATACTGTAAGTATAAATCCCTTTTCCCGTGGTACTGTAAAAATTTATTCCATTGCCTATGATACTAAAAGTATCTATCCTATTCTCTGTGGTACTGTAAATATATGTCCGGTTCCCTTTGGTACTGTAAGTATATATCCCCTTCCCTGTGATACTGTAAGTATAGATTCCTTTTTCTGTGGTACTGTAAAAGTATATTCCCTTGCCTATGATACTACAAGTATCTATCCGATTCCCTGTGGTACTGTAAATATATTTCCTGTTGTCTTTGGTACTCGTACTATATACCCCCTTCCCTGTGATACTGAAGGTATAAGTCCCTTTTCCTGTGGTACTGTAAACGTCTATTCCCTTGCCTATGATACTATAAGTATCTATCCCATTCCTTGTAGTTCTGTAAATATATTTCCGGTTCGCTTCGGTATTGTAAGTATATATCCCTTTCCCTGTGATACTGTAAGTATATATCCCTTTCCCTGCGATACTCTAAAGGTCTATTCCCTTGCCTACGATACTAAAAGAATATATCTCAATCCCTGTGTAACTGTAAATATATTTCCAGTTCTTTTTGGTACTGTAAGTATATATCCCTTCCCTCTGATACTGATAGTTTTATAAAAGACCATAAACCCACTTATTCATGGTATGGTATCAATATTTCTGACCTGACACTACGTACTTTTTATTGCTTAATTCTTAAGAACTTTAATATGCAATGTTTCGGGTTCTTTCGGGAGTATTCCCAGGTAAACCCTCATCAGAGGCCGACCTTATTTCGTATTTATGACGTATCTAGTATCATAGATAGATGTGTGTCTGTTTCATAACAGTTTTTTTTTTTTTTTTAGTTTATTAACTACACGTGCATATAGGTCTACGTTGTAGCTAGTCTTTTACAGAAATCCCTTTTCCTGTGGTACTGTAAAGTCTAATCCCTTGCCTTTGATACTATAAGTATCTATCCCTTTCCTGTGGTACTGTAAATATATTTCCAGTTCTTTTTGGTACTGTAAGTATAAATTCCTTTTCCTGTGATAATGTAAGTATATATCCACTTCAAAGTGATACTGTAAGTATAAATTCTTTTTCCTGTGGTATTGTAAAAGTCTATTCTCTTGCCTATGATACTATAAAAATCTATCCCATTCCTGTGGTACTGTTAATATATTCCCTGTTGCCTTTGGTACTGAAGGTATATATCCCTTTCCCTGTGATACTGTAAGTATGAATCCCATTCCCTGTGGTACTGTAAATATATTTCCAGTTTCCTTTGGTACTGTTAGTATATATCCCCTTCCCTGTGATACTGAAGGTATAAATCCCTTTTCCTGTGGTACTGTAAAAGTCTATTCCCTTGCCTTTGACACTAAAAGTATCTATCCCATTCCCTGTGATACTGTAAATATATTTTCGGTTCCTTTTGATCCTGAAAGTATATATCCCCTTTCCTGTGATACTGAAGTTATACATACCTTTTCCTGTGGTATTGTAAAAGTCTATTCCCTTGCCTATGGTACTAAATGTATCTATCCCATTCCCTGTGGTACTGTAAATATATTTCTGGTTCCCTTTTGTAATATAAGTATAAATTCCTTTTCCTGTAATAATGTAAGTATATATCCCTTTCCTGTGATACTGTAAACGTCTATTCCCTTGCCTATGATACTATAAGTATCCATCCCATTCCCTGTGGTACTGTAAAAATATTTCCGGTTCCCTTTGGTACTGTAAGTATATATCCCCTTCCCTGTGATACTGAAGGTATAAATCCCTTTTCCTTGTGTACTGTTAAAGTCTTTTCCCTTGTCTATGATACTAAAAGTATCTATCCTATTCCCTGTGGTACCGTAAATATATTTCCTTGCCTATGATACTATAAGTATCTATCCCATTTCCTGTGGTACTGTAAATATAGTTCCGGTTACCTTTGGTACTGTAAGTATATATCTCCTTCAATGTGGTACTGTAAGTATAAATCCCATTCCCTGTGGTACTGTCAATATATTTCCAGTTCCTTTTGGTACTGTAAGCATATATCCTTTTCCCTGTGTTACTCAAAGTATAAATCCCTTTTCCTGTGATACTGTAAGTATATATCCCTTTCCCTGTGGTACTGTAAAAGGTTATTCCTTTGCCTATGATACTACAAGTGTCTATCGTATTCCCTGTGGTATTGTTAATATATTTCCGGTTCCCTTTGGTATTTTTACCATATATCCCCTTCCCTTTGTTACTGCAAGTATATATCCCTTTTCCTGTGGTACTGTAAGTATATATCTCCTTCCCTGTGGTACTGTAAGTATATATCTCCTTCCCTGTGGTACTGTAAACGTCTATTCCCTTGCGTATGAGACTATAAGTATCTATCCCATTCCCCGTGGTACTGTAAGTATATATCTCCTTCCCTGTGGTACTGTAAGTATATATCCCCTTTCATGTGGTACTGTAAAGGTCTATTCCCTTGCATATGATACTATAAATATCTATCCCATTCCTTATGATACTCTTAATATAATTCAGGTTCCCTTTGGTACTGTAAGTATATATCCCCTTTCCTGTCATACTGTAAGTATATATCCAATTTCCTGTGGTACTGTTAATATATTTCGGGTCCCTTTGGTACTGTAAAGATAAATACCCTTTCCTATGATACTGTTAGTATATATCCCTTTTCCTGTGGTACTGTAAAAGTCTTTTCCTTTGCCTATGATACTATAAGTATCTATTTCATTCCCTGTAAGTATATATCCAATTTCCTGTGGTACTGTTAATATATTTCGGGTCCCTTTGGTACTGTAAAGATAAATACCCTTTCCTATGATACTGTTAGTATATATCCTTTTCCCTGTGGTACTGTAATAGTCTATTCCCTTGCCTATGATACTAGAAGTATCTATCCCTGTGATACTGTAAGTATATATCCCTTTCCTTGTGTACTGTAAAAGTCTATTCATTTGCCTATGATACTATATATATAACTATATTTCCGGTTCCCTGTGGTACTGTAAGTATATATCCCCTTCCCTGTGGTACTGTAAGTATATATCTCCTTCCCTGTGGTACTGTATGTATATATCCCTTTCCCTGTGGTACTGTGAAAGGATATCCCTTTGCCTATGATACTACAAGTGTCTATCGTATTCCCTGTGGTATTGTTAATATATATCCCGTTCCCTTTGGTATTATAACCATATATCCCCTTCCCTGTGTTACTGCAAGTATATATCCCTTTTCCTTTGGTACTGTAAAAGTCTATTCATTTGCCTATTATACTATAAGTATCTATCCCATTCACTGTGGTACTGTAAATATATTTCCGGTTCCCTTTGGTACTGTAAGTATATATCTCCTTCAGTGTGGTACTGTAAGTATATATCCCTTTCCCTGAGGTAACGTAAAAGTCTACTCCCTTGCGTATGATACTATAAATATCTATCCCATTTCCCGTGGTACTGTAAATATATTTCCGGTTCCCTTTGGTACTATAATCATATATCTCCTTCCCTGTGATACTTCAAGTATATATCCCCTTCCCTGTGGTACTGTAAAAATATACCTCCTCTCCTGCGGTACTGTATGTATATATCCTTTTCCCTGTGGTACTGTAAAAGTATTGCCCCTTTCCTATGATAGTGCAAGTGTCTATCGTATTCCCTGTGGTACTGTAAATATATTTCCGGTTCCCTTTCGTACTGTAAGTATATATCCCTTTTCCCTGTGGTACTGTAAAAGGATATTCATTTGCCTATGATACTATAAGTATCTATCTCATCCACAGTGGTACTGTAAATATATTTCCTGTTCCCTTTGGTACTGTAAGTATATTTCTCCTTTAATGTGGTACTGTAAGTATATATCCCTTTCCCAGTGGTACTGTAAAAGTATATCTCTTTCCCTATGATACTACAAGTGTCTATCGTATTCCCAGTGGTATTGTTAATATATTTCCGGTTCCCTTTGGTACAATAATCATATATCTCTTTCCCTGTGATACTGCAAGTATATATCACTTTCTCTGTGGTACTCTAAAAGTCTATTCATTTGCCTATGATACTATAAGTATCTATCTCATTCACAGTGGTACTGTAAATATATTTCCTGTTCCCTTTGGTACTGTAAGTATATATCTCCTTCAGTGTGGTACTGTAAGTATATATCCCTTTCCCTGTGATACTGTGAAAGTCTATTCCCTTGCGTATGATACTATAAGTATCTATCTCATTCCCTGTGATACTGTAAAAGTCTATTCCCTTGCATATGATACTATAAGTATCTATCCCATTCCTGTGGTACTGTAAATATAATTCGGTGTCCTTTGGTACTGTAAGTATATATCCCCTTCCCTGTGATACTGTTAGTATATATCCAATTTTCTGTGGTACTGTTAATATATTTCGGGTCCCTTTGGTACTGTAAATATATATCCCCTTCCCTGTGATACTGTTAGTATATATCCCTTTCTCTGTGGTACTGTAAAAGTCTTTTCCTTTGCCTATGATACTATAAGTATCTATCTCATTCCAGTGGTACTGTAAAAGTCTTTTCCTTTGCCTATGATACTATAAGTATCTATCTCATTCACAGTGGTACTGTAAATATATTTCCTGTTCCCTTTGGTAATGTAAAAGTCGATTCGCTTGCATTTCATACTATAAGTATCTATCCCTGTGATACTGTAAGTATATATTCGTTTCCTGTGGTACTGTAAAAGGATATCTCTTTGCCTATGATACTACAAGTGTCTATCGTATTCCCTGTGGTATTGTTAATATATTTGCGGTTCCCTTTGGTACTATAATCATATTTCTCCTTCCTGTGATACTGCAAGTATATATCCCTTTCCTGTGGTACTGTAAAGGATATTCATTTGCCTATGATACTATAAGTATCTATCTCATTCACAGTGGTACTGTAAATATATTTCCTGTTCCCTTTGGTAATGTAAGTATATATCTCCTTCAATGTGGTACTGTAAGTATATATCCCTTTCCCTGTGGTACTGTAAAAGTCTATTCCCTTGCCTATGATACTAAAAGTATCTATCCCATTCTTTGTGATACTGTAAATATAATTCGGGTTCCCTTTGGTACTGTAAGTATATATCCCCTTCCCTGTGATACTGTAAGTATATATCCAATTTCCTGTGGTAGTGTTAATATATTTCGGGTCCCTTTGGTACTGTAAATATATATCCCCTTCCCTGTGATACTGTAAGTATATATCCAATTTCCTGTGGTAGTGTTAATATATTTCGGGTCCCTTTGGTACTGTAAATATATATCCCCTTCCCTGTGATACTGTAAGTATAAATCCCTTTTCATGATTTACTGCAAAAGTCTTTTCCTTGCCTATGATACTATAAGTATCTATCTCATTCCCTATGGTACTGTAAATATATTTCCGGTTCCCTTTGGTACTGTAAGTATATATCCCCTTTCCTGTCATACTGTAAGTATATATCCAATTTCCTGTGGTACTGTTAATATATTTCGGGTCCCTTTGGTACTGTAAAGATAAATACCCTTTCCTCACCATGAAATAGCACAATAGTGCTGAAAGTGGTGGTAAACACCAATCTATTAATCAATTTATTCATATAAAAACTAAATGCCGATCACAATTATGATCTACTTTGGAATAGTGTAAGCGTTTTTACAAAACGTCATTGCTAACTATTTGGTTGTGATAGTGGTGGTTGATGAGGATGATGGTGATGGTGGTGTTGGTGGTGATGGTGGTGGATGATGATGATGATGATGGTGGTGGTGTTGGTGGTCGTGGATGATGGTGTTGTTGGATGAGGATGGTGGTGGTGGTGGTGGTGGTGGATGAAGAGGATGGTGATTTTAGTGGTTGATGGGATGATTGTGTTTGTGGATGATGGTGGTGATGGATGAGGATGATGGTGGTGATGGTGATGGTGGTGGTGGATGAGGATGATGATGGTTTTGGTGGTGGTGATGGTGGTGGTGGATGATGGTAGTGATGGATGAGGATGATGGTGGTGGTGGATTAAGATGATGGTGGTGGTGGTGGTGGTGGATGGTGGCGATGGATGAAGATGATGGTGGTGGTGGTGGATGAGGATGATGGTGGTGTTGGTGGTAGTGATGGTGGTATTGGTTGTGGATGAAGATGATGGGGATGGTGGTGATTGATGGGTTGAAGGTGATGATGGTGGTGGTGTAGGTGTTGGTTGTGATGATGATGGTTGATGAAGGGGATGGTGGTGGTGGTGTAGGTTGATGAGGATGATGGTGGTTGCGGATGAGGTGGTGGTGGTGTAGTGGTGGTGGTGGATGATAATGATGATGATGATGATGATGATGATGATGATGATGATGATGATGATGATGATGATGATGATGGATGATGGTGATGGTGATGGTGGTGGTGGTGGTGGTGGTGGTGGTGGTGTTGGTGGTCGTGGATGATGGTGGTGATGGATGAGGATGATGGTGATGATGGTAGTGGTGGATGAGAATGATTGTGGTGGTGGTGGTGGTGGATGAGAATGATTGTGATGGTGGTAGTGGTGGATGAAAATGATTGTGATGGTGGTGGATGATGGTGGATGAGGATGAGGATGATGGTGGTGGTGGTTATGGGTGACTTTTTAAAGCCTAGTGTCAAATCAAATGCATATTCAGGATATTGTAATGTGATATGAATATAAACCCTGCTTTGTACTAAACCAGCAAGTTCTGTTGGATTTTCAACGTGCTAGTTCTCAAGGAAACAGTCCACAGGAAGACATATCGCCATACCCACACACATTATTCTGACTCCGAGCCAACCAGTTCTCATTCCTACTTCTATATTTATATGCCGCGTGCTTATCTGAGAAGCAGCAAATACTAATTTTCAAGTCTTTTGTTTGACATGCTGGGGTTCGACCTCCCGCACTCGAGGAGAGCATGCTAACACAAAACCACCGAGGATGTCAAAGAAAAGTGAAATTTTAAACAATTTTGTAATTCATGTGTTACCATTTCTTTTGTTAATATCAATAAAAAAGAAAAAATTTGAGAGTTCGACTTGGTGAACCCACTGAACAATTTCTAGATCCGCCCCTGTAACAAACTAAAATCTTACTTTTTAACTTGAGGTATAATAAAGTAATATATATGTATCGTTTTCCAATGTGTAATAACATGAATGGGTCATTCACTTCATTCTTTAGTTATACTAGACATGGTAATTATTATATTTGATGGTTACATTAAACTCTCATATGGTTCTTTAATGTACTACGTCATTTGGTCGTAAAGAATCAACTGTTTCCGGTATATAAAAATAGGTGATTAGAGTGCATTGGTGAGAAATGTCAAAATATTCAAATCCTTCCTTTTACAAACTGATTGGTTATATAATTCCTTCTACGACTCTATCTGTTATATAGTCAAAGTATTGACTGTTGTATATGATGCCGTTAACATTTCTACTATTTGACATGTCTGCATTAGGTAAATCAACATCGGCAATATTAAAACAACTGTACATTAAATTAGGCCGTTAGTTTTCTCAATTGAATTGTTTCATATTTCTCATGTCGGGGCCTTTTATAGCCGACCATACGGTATGGGTTTTTTCTCATTGTTGAAGGCCGTACGGTTGCCTATCATTGCTTACATCCACTTCATTTGAACTTTGGTGGATAGTTGTCTCGTTGGCAATCATACCTCATCTTCTTATTTTTATTTAAATCAGAATGTTAATTGTTATACATTTTGAAATGTTGGGGCCTTTCACAGTTGACTATACGGTTTGGATTTTGCTCATTGTTGAAGACATTGTAGGTGACCTAAAGTTGCTCATGTCTACGCCTTTTGGTCTTTGGTGGATAGTTGTCTCATTGGCAATCATACCATATTTTTTTTTTTAATTTTTATAGTAATGAAGGTCCTTGTGGACAGAATCTGTGTTAAAATGCCTCAATTTGAGTCAGCACAATGTGATTTTATTAACAGAAACAATCTTGTCAAATTATGGAAATAGGCGTTATGAATTACTTATAAGACAATTTAATGTTCATTGAATCTGTCAATATTTACATTTAAATTCTATATAACACAAACAACTCTACAAACAATAATAAACAATATCTTGTCAAAGAATGCGTGATGACATGGCCGTGCCTTTTATAGCTTACTATACGGTATAGGTTTTACGGTGACCTAAAGTTGTTTACACTTTAATCTTTAATTCGAACTTTTAAGAGCATTAAGAATTTGTGAATAGCTATACCTGAGAGACAGAGATTTAGCAAGCTCGAAGTGCTTAATTTTCTGAATAATCTCAGTTTTTTTCTTATTCAATTTACAACGAGAATTTATATAGATGAAATAGAATGTCTACCCTTTTTGTTTCATTATAAGGAGAGTTCATTCGAAAATCAATTTCAGGTCAAATCGTGCAAATGTGTTGGTATAGTCATCCTCGTCATGGTCCGTAGTTGGTATAGTCATCCTCGTCATGGTCCGTAGTTGGTATAGTCATCCTCGTCATGGTCCGTAGTTGGTATAGTCATCCTCGTCATGGTCCGTAGTTGGTATAGTCATCCTCGTCATGGTCCGTAATGTTTGCAGTTTGTTGTCCCTCAGATGCCAACTGTAACTTTCGTCCAGTGAAAAATAAGTATGAAAAAGTTCGGGAAATGTGATTTCAAAACTAGTAATTATTACTGATTTGAAACTACTGATTGACATTTAGTCTGTGTAAATGTAATACTTGTTAAGAAAAAAGAAAACTAGGCTTATTTAAGTGTAATACTTTGTTTTATCGGGAAACTGACGACATTTGTTTTATATAATTTACTGATAAATCACGCGTGCTAAGTTACATAAACATAATAATAGATTATCGGTGAATATTGACGGTTTAGGGACCATTTTGAACATGTTGAAAGTAAGGAGATGTGAGGTGAACATCCATGAGACAGCAATCCAACGCCAACAATAATCAAAACGCATCTTGAAGGCAACATACTTTCTTCAACAATAAACATGCGTCTATACATTATGTCAATCTTCAAATCGTATACAAAATTTGTAAAAGAAGTAAACTGAAAGTGCCAAACAGTCATAGATCTCAGTACCATTTTTCAAATTACGAAATATTTCTACATATATAAGCAACTACTGGCGAGGTTCCTATAAATTTGGACACGTACATGAATGTTAATATGTGACAGCGTCAAACTTCCCCATTTAATCGCTATAAATGGACCAACAAAAAGTACACAAATCAGCAGCTTCACAAAGAGTGCATGATACACACGTCCGTCTTCTGCATATTAAAACTGTTGACGAAATAAAATTGAATATTTAGAATTCGTTTTATCAGAAGTGAGTAAAATGGGTCAACAGAAAAACTTGCACTTGATTATATCCTCGGTGTATGAATATTGCCTTAAATATGCCTATTAAATAGTTCCATAACTCTGGAACGGCTCGCCAGATTTTTTTTCAAATCAAAAACAAGCCTGCATTAACCAATCCCAACAACAGTGCAAATTGCCGTTTTGGTTCACGTCTGTCAAATTTGTTTTTCGTAAATTGTTTTGTTATGAATAAGGCCGTTAGTATTTTTGTTTGCACTTTTTCACCTTGTTCATGTCGAGGATTTTATAGCCGACTATGCGGTATGGGATTTACCCATTGTTGAAGGCCGTACGGTTGCCTATAATTGCTTAAATCCACTTCATTTGAACTTGGTGGATTGTTGTCTCATTGGCAATCATACCACATCTAATTTTTATAAAGTTTATAGTCAATGTAATTTAACCAATTCACACTAAAGCTAGTGCTACGGATGTTTAATACTGTGAAACGTTAGGAGCAATATGACAAAAAGGGTCATAAAAATCATCAAAGGTCAACTTTGACGGTGGACGTAAGAACCTGAGTTTCTTATTCATTCTTTAATTTATCAACAAAGGATTTTATAAGATGACAAGATTATTTTAATTTGTGTTTAATCGTGAAACATTGCCATATCATAAACAATGTTAGTCTGACACTGAACGTGATTAATATCACATAACTAAAGGGTTCAATGTCCATAACGTCATCTTCTCTTACGTAAATGTAAAAATCACTGCCTCTTAACAGCACCTGTAAGTCGTTAAATATCAATACACACTAAGTATTTACGTCTAATTAAGACAGTGCCAATGTCCTATAGCCATTTCCCCCCATGCTAATTTTTCCGGGGGGGATGAACTGGATCAAACCAGTTTTTCCGGGGCGGAAAAATTGGCATGATCCCATTTTCCCTCAGCGTGACTGGGGGAGGGGGGGGGGACTGTGGATGTGAAAACAGGCTGCATGTTGACATGTTGACAGACTGGTTCATCCATAGACAGATGTGTAGATACATGTATGTCGACAGGGTGAACATGTTGACAGACTGGTTCATCCATAGACAGATGTGTAGATACATGTATGTCGACAGACTAGTGAAAACATATTAGCTAGACCGAAGGGTGAACATGTTGACTGACTGGTTCATCCATAGACAGATGTGTAGATACATGTATGTCGACAGACTAGTGAAAACATATTAGCTAGACCGAAGGGTGAACATGTTGACTGACTGGTTCATCCATAGACAGATGTGTAGATACATGTATGTCGACAGACTAGTGAAAACATATTAGCTAGACCGAAGGGTGAACATGTTGACTGACTGGTTCATCCATAGACAGATGTGTAGATACATGTATGTCGACAGACTAGTGAAAACATATTAGCTAGACCGAAGGGTGAACATGTTGACTGACTGGTTCATCCATAGACAGATGTGTAGATACATGTATGTCGACAGACTAGTGAAAACATATTAGCTAGACCGAAGGGTGAACATGTTGACTGACTGGTTCATCCATAGACAGATGTGTAGATACATGTATGTCGACAGACTAGTGAAAACATATTAGCTAGACCGAAGGGTGAACATGTTGACTGACTGGTTCATCCATAGACAGATGTGTAGATACATGTATGTCGACAGACTAGTGAAAACATATTAGCTAGACCGAAGGGTGAACATGTTGACTGACTGGTTCATCCATAGACAGATGTGTAGATACATGTATGTCGACAGACTAGTGAAAACATATTAGCTAGACCGAAGGGTGAACATGTTGACTGACTGGTTCATCCATAGACAGATGTGTAGATACATGTATGTCGACAGACTAGTGAAAACATATTAGCTAGACCGAAGGGTGAACATGTTGACTGACTGGTTCATCCATAGACAGATGTGTAGATACATGTATGTCGACAGACTAGTGAAAACATATTAGCTAGACCGAAGGGTGAACATGTTGACTGACTGGTTCATCCATAGACAGATGTGTAGATACATGTATGTCGACAGACTAGTGAAAACATATTAGCTAGACCGAAGGGTGAACATGTTGACTGACTGGTTCATCCATAGACAGATGTGTAGATACATGTATGTCGACAGACTAGTGAAAACATATTAGCTAGACCGAAGGGTGAACATGTTGACTGACTGGTTCATCCATAGACAGATGTGTAGATACATGTATGTCGACAGACTAGTGAAAACATATTAGCTAGACCGAAGGGTGAACATGTTGACTGACTGGTTCATCCATAGACAGATGTGTAGATACATGTATGTCGACAGACTAGTGAAAACATATTAGCTAGACCGAAGGGTGAACATGTTGACTGACTGGTTCATCCATAGACAGATGTGTAGATACATGTATGTCGACAGACTAGTGAAAACATATTAGCTAGACCGAAGGGTGAACATGTTGACTGACTGGTTCATCCATAGACAGATGTGTAGATACATGTATGTCGACAGACTAGTGAAAACATATTAGCTAGACCGAAGGGTGAACATGTTGACTGACTGGTTCATCCATAGACAGATGTGTAGATACATGTATGTCGACAGACTAGTGAAAACATATTAGCTAGACCGAAGGGTGAACATGTTGACTGACTGGTTCATCCATAGACAGATGTGTAGATACATGTATGTCGACAGACTAGTGAAAACATATTAGCTAGACCGAAGGGTGAACATGTTGACTGACTGGTTCATCCATAGACAGATGTGTAGATACATGTATGTCGACAGACTAGTGAAAACATATTAGCTAGACCGAAGGGTGAACATGTTGACTGACTGGTTCATCCATAGACAGATGTGTAGATACATGTATGTCGACAGACTAGTGAAAACATATTAGCTAGACCGAAGGGTGAACATGTTGACTGACTGGTTCATCCATAGACAGATGTGTAGATACATGTATGTCGACAGACTAGTGAAAACATATTAGCTAGACCGAAGGGTGAACATGTTGACTGACTGGTTCATCCATAGACAGATGTGTAGATACATGTATGTCGACAGACTAGTGAAAACATATTAGCTAGACCGAAGGGTGAACATGTTGACTGACTGGTTCATCCATAGACAGATGTGTAGATACATGTATGTCGACAGACTAGTGAAAACATATTAGCTAGACCGAAGGGTGAACATGTTGACTGACTGGTTCATCCATAGACAGATGTGTAGATACATGTATGTCGACAGACTAGTGAAAACATATTAGCTAGACCGAAGGGTGAACATGTTGACTGACTGGTTCATCCATAGACAGATGTGTAGATACATGTATGTCGACAGACTAGTGAAAACATATTAGCTAGACCGAAGGGTGAACATGTTGACTGACTGGTTCATCCATAGACAGATGTGTAGATACATGTATGTCGACAGACTAGTGAAAACATATTAGCTAGACCGAAGGGTGAACATGTTGACTGACTGGTTCATCCATAGACAGATGTGTAGATACATGTATGTCGACAGACTAGTGAAAACATATTAGCTAGACCGAAGGGTGAACATGTTGACTGACTGGTTCATCCATAGACAGATGTGTAGATACATGTATGTCGACAGACTAGTGAAAACATATTAGCTAGACCGAAGGGTGAACATGTTGACAGACTGGTTCATCCATAGACAGATGTGTAGATACATGTATGTCGACAGACTAGTGAAAACATATTAGCTAGACCGAAGGGTGAACATGTTGACTGACTGGTTCATCCATAGACAGATGTGTAGATACATGTATGTCGACAGACTAGTGAAAACATATTAGCTAGACCGAAGGGTGAACATGTTGACTGACTGGTTCATCCATAGACAGATGTGTAGATACATGTATGTCGACAGACTAGTGAAAACATATTAGCTAGACCGAAGGGTGAACATGTTGACTGACTGGTTCATCCATAGACAGATGTGTAGATACATGTATGTCGACAGACTAGTGAAAACATATTAGCTAGACCGAAGGGTGAACATGTTGACAGACTGGTTCATCCATAGACAGATGTGTAGATACATGTATGTCGACAGACTAGTGAAAACATATTAGCTAGACCGAAGGGTGAACATGTTGACTGACTGGTTCATCCATAGACAGATGTGTAGATACATGTATGTCGACAGACTAGTGAAAACATATTAGCTAGACCGAAGGGTGAACATGTTGACTGACTGGTTCATCCATAGACAGATGTGTAGATACATGTATGTCGACAGACTAGTGAAAACATATTAGCTAGACCGAAGGGTGAACATGTTGACTGACTGGTTCATCCATAGACAGATGTGTAGATACATGTATGTCGACAGACTAGTGAAAACATATTAGCTAGACCGAAGGGTGAACATGTTGACTGACTGGTTCATCCATAGACAGATGTGTAGATACATGTATGTCGACAGACTAGTGAAAACATATTAGCTAGACCGAAGGGTGAACATGTTGACTGACTGGTTCATCCATAGACAGATGTGTAGATACATGTATGTCGACAGACTAGTGAAAACATATTAGCTAGACCGAAGGGTGAACATGTTGACTGACTGGTTCATCCATAGACAGATGTGTAGATACATGTATGTCGACAGACTAGTGAAAACATATTAGCTAGACCGAAGGGTGAACATGTTGACTGACTGGTTCATCCATAGACAGATGTGTAGATACATGTATGTCGACAGACTAGTGAAAACATATTAGCTAGACCGAAGGGTGAACATGTTGACTGACTGGTTCATCCATAGACAGATGTGTAGATACATGTATGTCGACAGACTAGTGAAAACATATTAGCTAGACCGAAGGGTGAACATGTTGACTGACTGGTTCATCCATAGACAGATGTGTAGATACATGTATGTCGACAGACTAGTGAAAACATATTAGCTAGACCGAAGGGTGAACATGTTGACTGACTGGTTCATCCATAGACAGATGTGTAGATACATGTATGTCGACAGACTAGTGAAAACATATTAGCTAGACCGAAGGGTGAACATGTTGACTGACTGGTTCATCCATAGACAGATGTGTAGATACATGTATGTCGACAGACTAGTGAAAACATATTAGCTAGACCGAAGGGTGAACATGTTGACTGACTGGTTCATCCATAGACAGATGTGTAGATACATGTATGTCGACAGACTAGTGAAAACATATTAGCTAGACCGAAGGGTGAACATGTTGACTGACTGGTTCATCCATAGACAGATGTGTAGATACATGTATGTCGACAGACTAGTGAAAACATATTAGCTAGACCGAAGGGTGAACATGTTGACTGACTGGTTCATCCATAGACAGATGTGTAGATACATGTATGTCGACAGACTAGTGAAAACATATTAGCTAGACCGAAGGGTGAACATGTTGACTGACTGGTTCATCCATAGACAGATGTGTAGATACATGTATGTCGACAGACTAGTGAAAACATATTAGCTAGACCGAAGGGTGAACATGTTGACTGACTGGTTCATCCATAGACAGATGTGTAGATACATGTATGTCGACAGACTAGTGAAAACATATTAGCTAGACCGAAGGGTGAACATGTTGACTGACTGGTTCATCCATAGACAGATGTGTAGATACATGTATGTCGACAGACTAGTGAAAACATATTAGCTAGACCGAAGGGTGAACATGTTGACTGACTGGTTCATCCATAGACAGATGTGTAGATACATGTATGTCGACAGACTAGTGAAAACATATTAGCTAGACCGAAGGGTGAACATGTTGACTGACTGGTTCATCCATAGACAGATGTGTAGATACATGTATGTCGACAGACTAGTGAAAACATATTAGCTAGACCGAAGGGTGAACATGTTGACTGACTGGTTCATCCATAGACAGATGTGTAGATACATGTATGTCGACAGACTAGTGAAAACATATTAGCTAGACCGAAGGGTGAACATGTTGACTGACTGGTTCATCCATAGACAGATGTGTAGATACATGTATGTCGACAGACTAGTGAAAACATATTAGCTAGACCGAAGGGTGAACATGTTGACTGACTGGTTCATCCATAGACAGATGTGTAGATACATGTATGTCGACAGACTAGTGAAAACATATTAGCTAGACCGAAGGGTGAACATGTTGACTGACTGGTTCATCCATAGACAGATGTGTAGATACATGTATGTCGACAGACTAGTGAAAACATATTAGCTAGACCGAAGGGTGAACATGTTGACTGACTGGTTCATCCATAGACAGATGTGTAGATACATGTATGTCGACAGACTAGTGAAAACATATTAGCTAGACCGAAGGGTGAACATGTTGACTGACTGGTTCATCCATAGACAGATGTGTAGATACATGTATGTCGACAGACTAGTGAAAACATATTAGCTAGACCGAAGGGTGAACATGTTGACTGACTGGTTCATCCATAGACAGATGTGTAGATACATGTATGTCGACAGACTAGTGAAAACATATTAGCTAGACCGAAGGGTGAACATGTTGACTGACTGGTTCATCCATAGACAGATGTGTAGATACATGTATGTCGACAGACTAGTGAAAACATATTAGCTAGACCGAAGGGTGAACATGTTGACTGACTGGTTCATCCATAGACAGATGTGTAGATACATGTATGTCGACAGACTAGTGAAAACATATTAGCTAGACCGAAGGGTGAACATGTTGACTGACTGGTTCATCCATAGACAGATGTGTAGATACATGTATGTCGACAGACTAGTGAAAACATATTAGCTAGACCGAAGGGTGAACATGTTGACTGACTGGTTCATCCATAGACAGATGTGTAGATACATGTATGTCGACAGACTAGTGAAAACATATTAGCTAGACCGAAGGGTGAACATGTTGACTGACTGGTTCATCCATAGACAGATGTGTAGATACATGTATGTCGACAGACTAGTGAAAACATATTAGCTAGACCGAAGGGTGAACATGTTGACTGACTGGTTCATCCATAGACAGATGTGTAGATACATGTATGTCGACAGACTAGTGAAAACATATTAGCTAGACCGAAGGGTGAACATGTTGACTGACTGGTTCATCCATAGACAGATGTGTAGATACATGTATGTCGACAGACTAGTGAAAACATATTAGCTAGACCGAAGGGTGAACATGTTGACTGACTGGTTCATCCATAGACAGATGTGTAGATACATGTATGTCGACAGACTAGTGAAAACATATTAGCTAGACCGAAGGGTGAACATGTTGACTGACTGGTTCATCCATAGACAGATGTGTAGATACATGTATGTCGACAGACTAGTGAAAACATATTAGCTAGACCGAAGGGTGAACATGTTGACTGACTGGTTCATCCATAGACAGATGTGTAGATACATGTATGTCGACAGACTAGTGAAAACATATTAGCTAGACCGAAGGGTGAACATGTTGACTGACTGGTTCATCCATAGACAGATGTGTAGATACATGTATGTCGACAGACTAGTGAAAACATATTAGCTAGACCGAAGGGTGAACATGTTGACTGACTGGTTCATCCATAGACAGATGTGTAGATACATGTATGTCGACAGACTAGTGAAAACATATTAGCTAGACCGAAGGGTGAACATGTTGACTGACTGGTTCATCCATAGACAGATGTGTAGATACATGTATGTCGACAGACTAGTGAAAACATATTAGCTAGACCGAAGGGTGAACATGTTGACTGACTGGTTCATCCATAGACAGATGTGTAGATACATGTATGTCGACAGACTAGTGAAAACATATTAGCTAGACCGAAGGGTGAACATGTTGACTGACTGGTTCATCCATAGACAGATGTGTAGATACATGTATGTCGACAGACTAGTGAAAACATATTAGCTAGACCGAAGGGTGAACATGTTGACTGACTGGTTCATCCATAGACAGATGTGTAGATACATGTATGTCGACAGACTAGTGAAAACATATTAGCTAGACCGAAGGGTGAACATGTTGACTGACTGGTTCATCCATAGACAGATGTGTAGATACATGTATGTCGACAGACTAGTGAAAACATATTAGCTAGACCGAAGGGTGAACATGTTGACTGACTGGTTCATCCATAGACAGATGTGTAGATACATGTATGTCGACAGACTAGTGAAAACATATTAGCTAGACCGAAGGGTGAACATGTTGACTGACTGGTTCATCCATAGACAGATGTGTAGATACATGTATGTCGACAGACTAGTGAAAACATATTAGCTAGACCGAAGGGTGAACATGTTGACTGACTGGTTCATCCATAGACAGATGTGTAGATACATGTATGTCGACAGACTAGTGAAAACATATTAGCTAGACCGAAGGGTGAACATGTTGACTGACTGGTTCATCCATAGACAGATGTGTAGATACATGTATGTCGACAGACTAGTGAAAACATATTAGCTAGACCGAAGGGTGAACATGTTGACTGACTGGTTCATCCATAGACAGATGTGTAGATACATGTATGTCGACAGACTAGTGAAAACATATTAGCTAGACCGAAGGGTGAACATGTTGACTGACTGGTTCATCCATAGACAGATGTGTAGATACATGTATGTCGACAGACTAGTGAAAACATATTAGCTAGACCGAAGGGTGAACATGTTGACTGACTGGTTCATCCATAGACAGATGTGTAGATACATGTATGTCGACAGACTAGTGAAAACATATTAGCTAGACCGAAGGGTGAACATGTTGACTGACTGGTTCATCCATAGACAGATGTGTAGATACATGTATGTCGACAGACTAGTGAAAACATATTAGCTAGACCGAAGGGTGAACATGTTGACTGACTGGTTCATCCATAGACAGATGTGTAGATACATGTATGTCGACAGACTAGTGAAAACATATTAGCTAGACCGAAGGGTGAACATGTTGACTGACTGGTTCATCCATAGACAGATGTGTAGATACATGTATGTCGACAGACTAGTGAAAACATATTAGCTAGACCGAAGGGTGAACATGTTGACTGACTGGTTCATCCATAGACAGATGTGTAGATACATGTATGTCGACAGACTAGTGAAAACATATTAGCTAGACCGAAGGGTGAACATGTTGACTGACTGGTTCATCCATAGACAGATGTGTAGATACATGTATGTCGACAGACTAGTGAAAACATATTAGCTAGACCGAAGGGTGAACATGTTGACTGACTGGTTCATCCATAGACAGATGTGTAGATACATGTATGTCGACAGACTAGTGAAAACATATTAGCTAGACCGAAGGGTGAACATGTTGACTGACTGGTTCATCCATAGACAGATGTGTAGATACATGTATGTCGACAGACTAGTGAAAACATATTAGCTAGACCGAAGGGTGAACATGTTGACTGACTGGTTCATCCATAGACAGATGTGTAGATACATGTATGTCGACAGACTAGTGAAAACATATTAGCTAGACCGAAGGGTGAACATGTTGACTGACTGGTTCATCCATAGACAGATGTGTAGATACATGTATGTCGACAGACTAGTGAAAACATATTAGCTAGACCGAAGGGTGAACATGTTGACTGACTGGTTCATCCATAGACAGATGTGTAGATACATGTATGTCGACAGACTAGTGAAAACATATTAGCTAGACCGAAGGGTGAACATGTTGACTGACTGGTTCATCCATAGACAGATGTGTAGATACATGTATGTCGACAGACTAGTGAAAACATATTAGCTAGACCGAAGGGTGAACATGTTGACTGACTGGTTCATCCATAGACAGATGTGTAGATACATGTATGTCGACAGACTAGTGAAAACATATTAGCTAGACCGAAGGGTGAACATGTTGACTGACTGGTTCATCCATAGACAGATGTGTAGATACATGTATGTCGACAGACTAGTGAAAACATATTAGCTAGACCGAAGGGTGAACATGTTGACTGACTGGTTCATCCATAGACAGATGTGTAGATACATGTATGTCGACAGACTAGTGAAAACATATTAGCTAGACCGAAGGGTGAACATGTTGACTGACTGGTTCATCCATAGACAGATGTGTAGATACATGTATGTCGACAGACTAGTGAAAACATATTAGCTAGACCGAAGGGTGAACATGTTGACTGACTGGTTCATCCATAGACAGATGTGTAGATACATGTATGTCGACAGACTAGTGAAAACATATTAGCTAGACCGAAGGGTGAACATGTTGACTGACTGGTTCATCCATAGACAGATGTGTAGATACATGTATGTCGACAGACTAGTGAAAACATATTAGCTAGACCGAAGGGTGAACATGTTGACTGACTGGTTCATCCATAGACAGATGTGTAGATACATGTATGTCGACAGACTAGTGAAAACATATTAGCTAGACCGAAGGGTGAACATGTTGACTGACTGGTTCATCCATAGACAGATGTGTAGATACATGTATGTCGACAGACTAGTGAAAACATATTAGCTAGACCGAAGGGTGAACATGTTGACTGACTGGTTCATCCATAGACAGATGTGTAGATACATGTATGTCGACAGACTAGTGAAAACATATTAGCTAGACCGAAGGGTGAACATGTTGACTGACTGGTTCATCCATAGACAGATGTGTAGATACATGTATGTCGACAGACTAGTGAAAACATATTAGCTAGACCGAAGGGTGAACATGTTGACTGACTGGTTCATCCATAGACAGATGTGTAGATACATGTATGTCGACAGACTAGTGAAAACATATTAGCTAGACCGAAGGGTGAACATGTTGACTGACTGGTTCATCCATAGACAGATGTGTAGATACATGTATGTCGACAGACTAGTGAAAACATATTAGCTAGACCGAAGGGTGAACATGTTGACTGACTGGTTCATCCATAGACAGATGTGTAGATACATGTATGTCGACAGACTAGTGAAAACATATTAGCTAGACCGAAGGGTGAACATGTTGACTGACTGGTTCATCCATAGACAGATGTGTAGATACATGTATGTCGACAGACTAGTGAAAACATATTAGCTAGACCGAAGGGTGAACATGTTGACTGACTGGTTCATCCATAGACAGATGTGTAGATACATGTATGTCGACAGACTAGTGAAAACATATTAGCTAGACCGAAGGGTGAACATGTTGACTGACTGGTTCATCCATAGACAGATGTGTAGATACATGTATGTCGACAGACTAGTGAAAACATATTAGCTAGACCGAAGGGTGAACATGTTGACTGACTGGTTCATCCATAGACAGATGTGTAGATACATGTATGTCGACAGACTAGTGAAAACATATTAGCTAGACCGAAGGGTGAACATGTTGACTGACTGGTTCATCCATAGACAGATGTGTAGATACATGTATGTCGACAGACTAGTGAAAACATATTAGCTAGACCGAAGGGTGAACATGTTGACTGACTGGTTCATCCATAGACAGATGTGTAGATACATGTATGTCGACAGACTAGTGAAAACATATTAGCTAGACCGAAGGGTGAACATGTTGACTGACTGGTTCATCCATAGACAGATGTGTAGATACATGTATGTCGACAGACTAGTGAAAACATATTAGCTAGACCGAAGGGTGAACATGTTGACTGACTGGTTCATCCATAGACAGATGTGTAGATACATGTATGTCGACAGACTAGTGAAAACATATTAGCTAGACCGAAGGGTGAACATGTTGACTGACTGGTTCATCCATAGACAGATGTGTAGATACATGTATGTCGACAGACTAGTGAAAACATATTAGCTAGACCGAAGGGTGAACATGTTGACTGACTGGTTCATCCATAGACAGATGTGTAGATACATGTATGTCGACAGACTAGTGAAAACATATTAGCTAGACCGAAGGGTGAACATGTTGACTGACTGGTTCATCCATAGACAGATGTGTAGATACATGTATGTCGACAGACTAGTGAAAACATATTAGCTAGACCGAAGGGTGAACATGTTGACTGACTGGTTCATCCATAGACAGATGTGTAGATACATGTATGTCGACAGACTAGTGAAAACATATTAGCTAGACCGAAGGGTGAACATGTTGACTGACTGGTTCATCCATAGACAGATGTGTAGATACATGTATGTCAACAGACTAGTGAAAACATATTAGCTAGACCGAAGGGTGAACATGTTGACTGACTGGTTCATCCATAGACAGATGTGTAGATACATGTATGTCGACAGACTAGTGAAAACATATTAGCTAGACCGAAGGGTGAACATGTTGACTGACTGGTTCATCCATAGACAGATGTGTAGATACATGTATGTCGACAGACTAGTGAAAACATATTAGCTAGACCGAAGGGTGAACATGTTGACTGACTGGTTCATCCATAGACAGATGTGTAGATACATGTATGTCGACAGACTAGTGAAAACATATTAGCTAGACCGAAGGGTGAACATGTTGACTGACTGGTTCATCCATAGACAGATGTGTAGATACATGTATGTCGACAGACTAGTGAAAACATATTAGCTAGACCGAAGGGTGAACATGTTGACTGACTGGTTCATCCATAGACAGATGTGTAGATACATGTATGTCGACAGACTAGTGAAACATATTAGCTAGACCGAAGGGTGAACATGTTGACTGACTGGTTCATCCATAGACAGATGTGTAGATACATGTATGTCGACAGACTAGTGAAAACATATTAGCTAGACCGAAGGGTGAACATGTTGACTGACTGGTTCATCCATAGACAGATGTGTAGATACATGTATGTCGACAGACTAGTGAAAACATATTAGCTAGACCGAAGGGTGAACATGTTGACTGACTGGTTCATCCATAGACAGATGTGTAGATACATGTATGTCGACAGACTAGTGAAAACATATTAGCTAGACCGAAGGGTGAACATGTTGACTGACTGGTTCATCCATAGACAGATGTGTAGATACATGTATGTCGACAGACTAGTGAAAACATATTAGCTAGACCGAAGGGTGAACATGTTGACTGACTGGTTCATCCATAGACAGATGTGTAGATACATGTATGTCGACAGACTAGTGAAAACATATTAGCTAGACCGAAGGGTGAACATGTTGACTGACTGGTTCATCCATAGACAGATGTGTAGATACATGTATGTCGACAGACTAGTGAAAACATATTAGCTAGACCGAAGGGTGAACATGTTGACTGACTGGTTCATCCATAGACAGATGTGTAGATACATGTATGTCGACAGACTAGTGAAAACATATTAGCTAGACCGAAGGGTGAACATGTTGACTGACTGGTTCATCCATAGACAGATGTGTAGATACATGTATGTCGACAGACTAGTGAAAACATATTAGCTAGACCGAAGGGTGAACATGTTGACTGACTGGTTCATCCATAGACAGATGTGTAGATACATGTATGTCGACAGACTAGTGAAAACATATTAGCTAGACCGAAGGGTGAACATGTTGACTGACTGGTTCATCCATAGACAGATGTGTAGATACATGTATGTCGACAGACTAGTGAAAACATATTAGCTAGACCGAAGGGTGAACATGTTGACTGACTGGTTCATCCATAGACAGATGTGTAGATACATGTATGTCGACAGACTAGTGAAAACATATTAGCTAGACCGAAGGGTGAACATGTTGACTGACTGGTTCATCCATAGACA
Organism: Mytilus coruscus; assembly: GCA_017311375.1. NCBI lineage: Eukaryota > Metazoa > Mollusca > Bivalvia > Mytilida > Mytilidae > Mytilus > Mytilus coruscus. The sequence continues at coordinate 77,085,174 of CM029605.1, forward strand.
GATGTGTAGATACATGTATGTCGACAGACTAGTGAAAACATATTAGCTAGACCGAAGGGTGAACATGTTGACTGACTGGTTCATCCATAGACAGATGTGTAGATACATGTATGTCGACAGACTAGTGAAAACATATTAGCTAGACCGAAGGGTGAACATGTTGACTGACTGGTTCATCCATAGACAGATGTGTAGATACATGTATGTCGACAGACTAGTGAAAACATATTAGCTAGACCGAAGGGTGAACATGTTGACTGACTGGTTCATCCATAGACAGATGTGTAGATACATGTATGTCGACAGACTAGTGAAAACATATTAGCTAGACCGAAGGGTGAACATGTTGACTGACTGGTTCATCCATAGACAGATGTGTAGATACATGTATGTCGACAGACTAGTGAAAACATATTAGCTAGACCGAAGGGTGAACATGTTGACTGACTGGTTCATCCATAGACAGATGTGTAGATACATGTATGTCGACAGACTAGTGAAAACATATTAGCTAGACCGAAGGGTGAACATGTTGACTGACTGGTTCATCCATAGACAGATGTGTAGATACATGTATGTCGACAGACTAGTGAAAACATATTAGCTAGACCGAAGGGTGAACATGTTGACTGACTGGTTCATCCATAGACAGATGTGTAGATACATGTATGTCGACAGACTAGTGAAAACATATTAGCTAGACCGAAGGGTGAACATGTTGACTGACTGGTTCATCCATAGACAGATGTGTAGATACATGTATGTCGACAGACTAGTGAAAACATATTAGCTAGACCGAAGGGTGAACATGTTGACTGACTGGTTCATCCATAGACAGATGTGTAGATACATGTATGTCGACAGACTAGTGAAAACATATTAGCTAGACCGAAGGGTGAACATGTTGACTGACTGGTTCATCCATAGACAGATGTGTAGATACATGTATGTCGACAGACTAGTGAAAACATATTAGCTAGACCGAAGGGTGAACATGTTGACTGACTGGTTCATCCATAGACAGATGTGTAGATACATGTATGTCGACAGACTAGTGAAAACATATTAGCTAGACCGAAGGGTGAACATGTTGACTGACTGGTTCATCCATAGACAGATGTGTAGATACATGTATGTCGACAGACTAGTGAAAACATATTAGCTAGACCGAAGGGTGAACATGTTGACTGACTGGTTCATCCATAGACAGATGTGTAGATACATGTATGTCGACAGACTAGTGAAAACATATTAGCTAGACCGAAGGGTGAACATGTTGACTGACTGGTTCATCCATAGACAGATGTGTAGATACATGTATGTCGACAGACTAGTGAAAACATATTAGCTAGACCGAAGGGTGAACATGTTGACTGACTGGTTCATCCATAGACAGATGTGTAGATACATGTATGTCGACAGACTAGTGAAAACATATTAGCTAGACCGAAGGGTGAACATGTTGACTGACTGGTTCATCCATAGACAGATGTGTAGATACATGTATGTCGACAGACTAGTGAAAACATATTAGCTAGACCGAAGGGTGAACATGTTGACTGACTGGTTCATCCATAGACAGATGTGTAGATACATGTATGTCGACAGACTAGTGAAAACATATTAGCTAGACCGAAGGGTGAACATGTTGACTGACTGGTGGACACGTAGACAGACTGGCGGACTCATAGATAAACTGGTGAACATGTCGAATGACTGGTTGACACGTAGAGACAGACTGGTGAACATTTAGTGAGACACACAGACTGGTGACATGTAATCGGATTTGTGGACATATAAATAGATCGGTGGACATGTTAACGAACTACTGGACATGTTAACAGACTATTGGACATGAAGACAGACTAATGGACATTTAAACAGACGAGTGGCCAAACAGAAATGAATTAACTCAGATGTGTGGATATGTGATGAAATCACAATACTATCTGGCATGTACACAGACGGCTGTACAAAGAAGGTTCCATTCTCAATTTTATTTAATGTTCAATATAGGGTAACTTCTTTAAATAAGTTCTATACCGATATCCGTTTTTCAAAATGTTAAATACATTTCTCTATTTCTATGGCAATTTAACCCTTTCCGAACCCATTGTATAAAAAAATTTAATCAACGTGTGGTTGCCGGTGATCTCAGAAGATGATTGGATGAGTTTAAGGGTCATAACCTTTATCAGCTCACTGGATGAAACAAAATATGCTAACAGGTGTTAATGAAATTGACAACTTTGTGGAATGTGGAGGGCACTCGAAGGATTTTCGTTTAACAAAAATGAAAATTTATTTTTAATCATTAGAGAAACAGATTCTTACATAGTTACTCGTGGATTATCGGATGTATCAATCTCGATAGTTAAATTATAAATTTTAAAGTCCTCGCCCAGGCTCGGACTTTAAAATTGATAATTTAACTATCTCGATTGGATAAATCCGATAATCCACTGGTATCAATGTAAGAATCTATATGTATATGAATGGATGGAAAATGTTAACTTATTATATATCAATGGGTGGCAATTTTATTAAACAATATATCAATTGGTCAAAATATCTTTATAAATATTAAATAAATTCATTCCTGTGGTGGACGTGTTAATCTCAGAATTTTACAGTAGCATTTTATCATCCACAGTAATTATGAATAGGAACACATTTTCATGTAAGCCATACGAATAAATAGAAATTTTAGACAGAGTCAATATATGAATCGGGATATTTTTTCGAATGCACCCTTGTAACAAAATATAAGTACCCCAACCCACTCGCAGACCCCAGACCTTTCTAGAGCCACACGTGTCAACAAAACGAACACAATTTGCATGTACCCAACAACATTTCTTCTATGCAACCCAAGCCGAAAAAAATATTATTTAGCATTCCAGGATTCAATCATTTCTTCAGAAAATACGAAAAATATATGCAATATGATGTATATATACATGTATATATATAAACAAGTCTAAATTGAAAACAACGTTCAAACCTATGATTGCGTTGGATAAAAACCGCAATTTTTATACGTGTGCATGCAAAACAAATTTCTTGATAGAGGGGTCTAAATAAAGCACAAACAACATTTTCCAAAAGACCTAAAAAGTGAAAAAGTATATTTTAACAAAACGCATTTGACTAACAGGTCGAACAACAGATGTTCTTAAACCCTGCTGATTGCCAAACAAACGGATCACGAGATGTTAGAAAATGGATCTTTTAAAATTATTAATTTAATACCAAACAGAAAACAATAAACTTGCGGAAAAGATGGTATACCGCAAACAAAAGGTGCAAAAATTAGTACACCATATCCGGATTTCGACAATTAATGTCTCTTCAGTGATGTAAGGGATCGAAACGGTATTTGGAAGGTCATATAATTTACCTCAATTTAGGATAGACTCTTGAATTTTGAGGAGTCATATATATATATTTTCCCCCAATATAGATTTCACTATATATATATATATATATATATATAGTGAAATCCATATTGGGGAAAATATTGGCAGGGGGGAAAAGTGGCAATATGTATACGTATTGTCAACTTTCCGCAATGAATGGCAATGATCCAAAATTTCCCCGAGGGAAAAATGAGATCATGCTAATTTTCCCCCGGGGAAAAAACTGGCATGGGGGAAAAATAGCTATATAACACCACTACCATGCCTCTTTGAATACGACAGATGTGCATAGGTCAAGAAAAAAATGTTGTGTTGTTGGTAATATACTATAAAAAATAAATAGGATCATTATCGTCGTCGTCGTCCTCTCCTCCTCCTCCTCCTCCTCCTCCTCCTCCTCCTACTCCTACTCCTCCTCCTCCTCATCATCATCATGCTTTAAGAGCTATTGAACTTACTCCACCAAACGTGGTCAATGGATGTAATAAGATACTAAGAACCCGATACACAGCATATTGTTTTAAAGTAATGCAAACGACAATCCACAAAATGCAAGATGGAAAACCTTTTTTTCCTTCGAATAGAGATAATTTTTCCTACCATATTTTAAAAGATAACTCGAAGAAAGGTCATCAGACGGACAGACAGACATACAAACAGACATAGTAACCAAGTGAGGTATTTAAAACTTATAATTTAGGGAGCTACCATTTGATTTTTATGGGGGGGCTAGGATGAAAAATTTTGTCCTGCTTTTTTTTCAGTTGTAATCTCTGTCCTGCCTTTTTATTTTTTACTCTATCCGGTCCTGCCTTTTTTTTACTAGTTTATCCTGAATTTTTTACACAAATGTCATCCTGCCTTTTTATTTACCAAGTTGCTCATCCTGCCTTTTTTTACTCAAAACTCCTGTCCTGCCTATTTTTTTAAAATTTCATCCTAGCCCCCATTAAAATCAAATGGTAGCTCCTTTACACGGATATGTGTGGTATACGTCAATGAGACAGCAAACAACGACACCAACAAATCAAGACACTAGAGGTCAACAATATGAACATTGCAAAAACACAAATAGAGTCTACAATCAAATCAACAAATAGTCAGTGCCATTTTACTATTATTATTTATGACCTTGGCATTACCTAAACAAACAGTTTGACGTAAATGAAGTGGAAATGAATGACCTCGAACTGGTATCATAATTATTTGATAGTGATTTTTCTGTCAAATTTTGTTAATTTACGACATTGTTTGGTTAAAAATAGATAGTCCGTGTAATTTTATTGCTTGAATCAATTTGTCAAAATGTTATCGACTTTCCTTATACAGTGAAACCTGTTTAAATCGAACCTCTTCGGGACCTAACATTTTGCATACAATTTTATATGACTGGACTTATGAGCATGTTTGGTTTAGACAGGTTTTCTGTTTATGCAAGATTTGGTTTAGACAGGTTTCAAGTACCACGCTTTTATATCAACAAAATAATTACTCAATGTCGTAATGCTAGATGCCACAAATAAACTGTAAACCAAATAATGAAAGCTATATTCTCTTATGGTGGTGGCCTGTTATCTATTTCACGCCTGATTTTTGTCGAGCCTTCGACTTTAGTCGAAAAAGCGAGACATAGCGATCCTACATTCCGTCGGCGTCGGCGTCGTCGTCGTCGTCGTCGTCGTCGGCGGCGGCGGCGTCCACAAATATTCACTCTGTGGTTAAAGTTTTTGAAATTTTAATAACTTTCTTAAACTATCCTGGATTTCTACCAAACTTGGACAGAAGCTTGTTTATGATCATAAGATAGTATCCAGAAGTAAATTTTGTAAAAATAAAATTCCATTTTTCCGTATTTTACTTATAAATGGACTTATTTTTCTGCCGGAAATATTACATTCACTCTGTGGTTAAAGTTTTGAAATTTTAATAACTTTCTTATACTATTTTGGATTTGTACCAAACTTGGACAGAAGCTTGTTTATGATCATAAGATAGTATCCAGAAGTAAATTTGGTAAAAAATAAATCCATTTTTCCTTATTTTACTTTTAAATGGACTTAGATTTTCTGCCAGGAAACAACACATTCACTCTGTGGTTAAACATGTTAAACTTTTAAAACTTTAATAACTTTCTTATACTATTTTGGATTTGTACCAAACTTGGACAGAAGCTTGTTTATGATCAAATGCTAGTATCTAGAAGGAAATTTTGTTTTCTTCTAGTTAACATTACATTCAGTCTGCAGTTAAAGTTTTTAAAATTTATTAGATTCATAAACTATCCTGGATTTTTACCAAACTTGGACAGAAGCTTCTTACAATCAAAAGATAGTATCAAGAGGAATATTTTTATTGATTTATTTCCTCATTTTGTTGAGCCTGCGATTAACAGAAAAAGTAGGCGAGACACTGGGTTCCGCGGAACCCTTACGATTTTTTCGTATCACACTGCAAGGGATGTATTATGAGTAAGTGATACGAGGTTGCCCTTTGACTGATTGGGTCATAACTCCCAAAAATCAATTTTGCTTTAAACCAGGAAACATCAAATAAATTGATTGACCATAATGTTTTGTTTTGTTCAAAAATTGTGTTTAAAGACAGACAACCACAATACCATAATATTAATAATAAATTGCGGTCGTATGAAAAAAGCCATTTTGAAAAAAATAATTTAAAATAAAGCAATTTCCTTTTATTCCCGTTAGTTTCTGGTCAAATATCTTCATTAATTTTTATGGGGAAGAGAAGTATTGTTTGTGATTGAGGTAAAATTTTAGTTTAGATTAAGTTTTCTATATAAAGACATTAAGTAGATGCATGTGGCATGTAGATTATGAAGGCATTCAGTATATGTGGCATGCACATTATTTTACCTATACATAGTTTATATGTATTTCATTTGATTTATTATCACTCAAGACAAATGTAAGTCTAAGAATTTAGACACAATTCACATGCAGTCTGATGAATTCGATGTGTTTGAACCCAATATCCCCAAGAGCAAGTTTACAGCTCAAATTTGTCTATGCTAAGAAAATTAAGGACTTTTAAATAAAAGTTAATGTTATAATAGCCTAGGAAAAACACATTCAGTCCCCCCCTTTTTCCCCCTTATGGAGCTACATATATCATCAGTGTTAAATGCATAGAATTTTTACAAGTATCAGTAAAAACGTTGGCTAACTACCCCCACCCCCCTTTTTTTCAAAATCTTGTATCCGCACCTAGGGTACTGAGGTAATATCAGATGCTCCGGAAGGTCAATCGTCTTATTACTAGCAAAAAACGACCTTCAATGGTATTAATCTGCAGCAAAATACTAGATACAGTAGTTTTATCTAAGTATCTAAACCGTGAAAGTTGTCAACATTAAGTCTGTTAAAATCGTGCCTTTTTCTGAAATTTTCCTAACATGCGGAAAATAACGAAAAAACACCTTTGGGGCGTTTGAATCAAGTTTTTTCAACAAGTTATGGATTGATATATAAAACCGGAATCTAATTCTTTCCGACTTGTTTCTTCTTTTAACAAACATTGTGAGTCATTTTCAGATTATGTCCCTTCAAAATCAGTTTATTACCACATAAACGCCAACAAAAAATAAATACCTTAGGAAAATATAACAGTATCAGTATCATTGCGATTACAAAATTAAAAAGAATAAGTAATTGTTCTTTCATGAAACAAGATAAGATGAATGTAATGATCAGATATGCTGGACTACGTTAATAGTACGTGGTGAAGCTTTGACGTTGATATTTAAAAGTGGTATTAACCATCTTTCAAATGATTCTCAGCAGTAACTATCTAGCAAGTATTGATAATTTTTAATCAGATTAAAACAGATTAAAAAAAATATCTTTAAATTCAATTAAAGATGAACTTCTGTTTCTTATGGCTGTCTAGAATTTAAATGAAAACGAGACGATAAGTTAGATTCTGCTTTAAAAATATGTATTCAAGGATACAGAAAATAGATTTATTTGACTTCTTTCGTGTGAACATGAAGAAGTATATGCTGGCTTTAATTTGTAAAAAATGTTTCACAAAAAGAAAGCAACTACTAAAGTTAACTAATACTCTTTGGTCGGGCTGTTATCTCTTTGACACATTCCCCATTTCCATGCTCAATTTTAATACTTTAGCATTAGGGATCTACCAGTTGATTTTTATGGGGTGGGGGCTAGGATGAAATTTGAAAAAATAGGCAGGACAGGAGGTTTGAGTAAAAAAAAGGCAGGATGAGATTATTTGCAAAAAAAAGGCAGGATGACAATTTATGTAAAAAAGTCAGGATAAACTAAAAAAAAACAAGGCAGGACCGAATAGAGTGAAACATAAAAGGCAGGACCGAATAGAGGAAAATAAAAGGCAGGACAAAATTTTTCATCCTAGCCCCCTTTACTTATATGTCTATTTGTTTTCATTACATTATCATGAGTATAGGTCGATGATTGGTACGCTGTAAAATTATTAAGAAAGTACCGAGCATCATTGTAAATTTTGGGAAGTCCATTAAACCTGACAAAATCAAACACGTGACTATATTAACCAATGGAACGAATGGAAACAACTGTCACATTCCTGACTTTGTACAGGTAATTTCCGAAGAAAATGGTGGGTTAAACCTGGTTTTATAGCTTACTAAACCTCCCACCTATATGTCAGTCAAGTTGTTTATAGTTCGGTTATATTGACAAAATTGGATGAGCAACACAAATAGATACATATATAGTTGCTTAAATCCACGTTATTTGGACTCTTGCGGATAGCTGTCTCATTGCCAATTATACAAAGTCTCTTTTTCTGTTGTTTTTTTTTTTTTTTTATATATATACAAAAAGCATTACAAGCTTTTTAAATCTAGTAATTCCGATTGACTTATAGCTTCAACATTTTGATGCCTTGACAGAGGTTATTTTATTGTAGAGTTGTGAGATTTTCCCGGAGATTTTAGACTTATTTTTTTATTTTAGAACAAGTTCAATAAAATTTTGTAAACGAATTTGTTAACGCCAGGTTTACAGCACTAAATATAGTATGGTCAATTGAGAATTAAGTAGAGTCCCATTAGAAGTGAAAGTTAAATCAGAATGGCATCATTCTGGAGAAATATAATGCATGGTGACAAATAAGGTATCATAAATATATGTATAAATTATTACTTTTAAACAAAACGATATGCATACCTTTAAGGAAGTTCGCTACTCAGTTTCAAATTAACAAGCTTTTCATAACACTAGTATACATTAATAGGGGATTAACAAAGGAACCAAAAGAGCAAAAAAAATATATAGGTCAATGTCCTTGTTTTCAAGATATTAGCCATTGAAATTTTGGCGGGAAAATGTTCTCTCTTGATTTTTCATAGCTATATCATTGACAAGTTTAAGTTCTCAAAACTATTAAAAATAAAGATTTTATAAGACTTTTACAGATTTTACACATTGTGACTTGGATGGATAGTTGTCTCATTGGCACTCATACCACATCTTCTTATTTATATTTACAAATATATCATTATTTGTTGTTTACATGTGTTTTATGATATCATTATAGTTGTCAGTGTTGTGTTGATTTATTATGTTTGTTTTATTATTACCAATATTTATTCAATTATTAGTTGATATTATCATAGATATAATATGATATTATCAACTTAATAATGATAACAATAATAATAATAACTTTATTTGCAGAGGGTGACTCAATTAGCATTCACTAATTTACCTTGAGGCATTACGTACTTTGAAATAAGTAAAACTAAACTAAATAAGTTATACTTTTTAGCATCGTACCTATAAAATCTATTGTACTTTTTTAAACATGTATGATTAACAACATTTCGGTAAAAAATCACAAATGTATATTATTATCAGTTTAATTTTATACACGTGACAAATTTACATGTGACAGGCGTTATCTTACCACAATCATTTTAAGGGCATTGATTTTATTATTTTAACTATCTCTGATTATTCGTATGTTATAAATTATGAGAATGTAATAATTTCTAATTTTTTACAAGTTTAAGTTCCGGTGGCAATTATTTCATGCATATTCAGCTCATGCCGATTTTGACTAATAAAATATTCAAATGCTTGAATAATATACAATTCATAAAGTTTTTCCGTTCTATATATGTTTTTCTCTATGATAATTCAATTTATACGGTGCCATTAATCGTATCTCTTGAATATAATTTTTGATTATATAATAAATCTCTTCGAAAACCGGTGATTGCATTTTGTAATTCGATTAAAACCGCTCATAATGAAATATGCTGTAAAGTTAAAATAACGGTTCGGGTTTATAAAAATGCTAAAACAATATTAATATATATAGTTTAAAACAATTATCTGTGGATATATTTTATTTGGTGCGACTTATTATACAAAGAGAATAATTTTGCGAATTATCTATAAAAGTTTTGAATTTTTTGTTCGTTTATAAATGGTATGATTCGAGATGGACAATCTTGCTTAGTCTCATAATCATTAGTTGTTGCAATAATGCGAATGATCGACATATAATGATTTTGAGATCTTATCGTCAGCAAAACAATCCCTCCTAAACCAGTCTAGTCTGGTTAAATGTTTTTAACACGATGTTGTATACCTACAGGCTTATGATCAGTTAGACAATACATGCTATTGGTAAATTGTCTCCCTTGTTCTTACATCTCCGTGTGGACATGACAGAATTAACGATACTTTTTGTCACTTTTCTGTAATAAAAATATTAGTAATGCATTTGGAACTTGTAGTGTCTTATGTCGGTCAAAACGCCATATTATAGATGAACTATTCTGGGGGTACTATTAAGGAAAATGTTAACATTTTTATGTTGATTTTTTTAATTTAAGCAACTTTGAATTCCGGTATTTGTTTTTGTATTACATAATTAAGAATATAATATTCCATGTTCAAATATTTACAATAACTTTTTAATAATATTAGTTTACCTTGATTGGGCCTCCGAGTTGAATGTAAGGATGGTGTATGGGGGACTAAGCCAATAGTCATTCATATGTATCGATGAATTGGAGATTGTTTTGATTTTAGTCCCGGAGATTTTGATTTGTTTTTAAAATGTATTCATTATTTTTCATAGTCTTATATGGGATTATATGTAAGTACATTATTAGTAATTATTTATCGTTAATTGTTTATTTCAGAGTCATTACAAGTTGTCGAAAAATGGTTTATCACTAAAAAAAATTTTTTTCGTGCATGGACTTCGGATTACAAAGCTAAGACAAACGTGTTTAAAATTTATAACGCTTTAGTAAAATATTATGTGTTATCAATGACATCGGCATATACAACTACAAAGTTCTATATATCATAAATGAAGGTGCACTAATAACTTAAATAATTTAATCTTTTTTTTTTTTTTTATTCATTCAATTGGATAGCTAAATAAGTACAATATAAAATCAACAAATGTATACAATTTCTCTGGTTTGCTTGATTCTCGCAGATTTTTTATTTCATTATGTAACACATGCATATTTAACAGAGTTCAGTTTTGTACTCAACATCTTCGACAATTAGGGAGCTACCATTTGATTTTTATGGGGAGGGCTAGGATGAAATTTGAAAAAAGGCAGGACGGGTTTTGACTTAAAAAAGACAGGATGAGCAACTTGGCAAAAAAACGGCAGGATGACAATTTATGTAAAAAAGTCAGGACAAACTAATAAAAAAAAAAGGCAGGACCGAATAGAGTGAAAAATAAAAAGGCAGGACAGAGATTACAACTAAAAAAAAATGCAGGACAAAATTTTTCATCCTAGCCCCCCCATAAAAATCAAATGGTAGCTCCTTAGAAAAAGCAGTATATCTTGAACCTTTAAATGAAAGAGAGTTTGCACGTGATCATATACTAAACAGATTTTTATGAAATAATGAATAATTATTACAAATATATTGAATGCTAACCTTTTTTTTTTTTTTATCGTGATAAGAAAAGCTGCAAATTTCAAAACGGATACCTCAAGCAAAAATTGGTGAAATTAACGGTTACTGCTTACTGTTAAAAAAGATAAGCATTTTCAATTAAATGTTTTTAGTCAGATTTCGTCTTCCATTAGCTTTTAGTTTAAATTTTCTCTTGTCTATTCTGTAAACTAATATTACATCGGCGGATCCAGGGGGTGTTCCGGAGGTTAGAACCCCCCTTTTTTTTAATTATCTGAACGTTGCATGGTGTTCCGGGGGGTTGGAACCCCCTTTTCAAAATGGCTGGATCCGCGCCTGAATTATGATAGTCCAATTATACATGACAGATTTGTGGGAAAAGATTTAATGGTGGTGTTGGTGTCAATGTTTTACTATTATATTATGCAATAAAATAACGGGAAATATATCATCGTAAGTACATAAAAGGCAGTCATTGTTTTCACGGTATTCCGTACTTTAGTTTGCTTCAAGGTGTACATGGTCATCAGACATGGTCGCACGTTAAGTTCACATACATATTATATGAAAACAACTACAAAAATGTATTCATTTCTAGCAACACCAACAAAAATATACAAAAGGGGCAATGAAATATTGTAGATAAAGAGACAATAGATATAGGAAGATGTGGTGTGAGTGCCAATGAGACAACTCTCCATCCAAATAACAATTTATAAAAGTAAACCATTATAGGTCAATGTACGGCCTTCAACACGGAGCCTTGGCTCACACCGAACAACAAGCTATAAAGGGCCCCAAAATTACTAGTGTAAAACCATTCAAACGGGAAAACCAACGGTCTAGTCTATATAAAAAACGAGAAACGAGAAACACGTATAAATTACATAAACAAACGACAACTACTGTACATCAGATTCCTGACTTAGGACAGGTGCAAACATTTGCAGCGGGATTAAACCTTTTAATGGTACCAAACCTTCTCCCTTTTTCTGAAACAATAGTATAACATCACAACATAGAAAAAAAGAGACAACACCATTTATATGATCAAAAGAAATAAGATGCAAAACATCCAAAATAAAACGTGTATTAAATACAAACAATGGTTTGTATAAACTAGTGTACATGTTTTTCCCAAATATATCGCATAGGATATACACACGGAATACAATTTTCCATTTTGAATTTACTGCCATTTTGTAGGTTGCGACATTAGAGGGAACTCTTTTAGAGTGAATAGTTTACTTTTCTACGTCATAACTACCATTAGGATGAAAAATTTTGTCCTGCCTTTTTATTTAGTTGTAATCTCTGTCCTGCCTTTTTATTTTTCACTCTATTCGGTCCTGCCTTTTTTTTTTTAAAGTTTATCCTGACTTTTTTTACCTAAATTGTCATCCTGACTTTTTTTTTTTGCAAGTGTCTGATCCTGCCTTTTTTTTTTACTCAAAACTCCTGTCCTGCCTATTTTTTCAAATTTTATCCTAGCCCCCACCCCCCATAAAAATCAAATGGTAGCTCCTTAATTTGTTGGACAAATTTTATGTAGTATGTAACAAAATCGTTCCTTGATTGTCGGCTTGATTGGCAATTTCAAACAATCGCAACATTCATTCAAAGTTTGGACTCGATCAGCTGACTGATATGATAGCTGTGATACTGACCCGCGGCTACTGAATTATGACTAAATTTCCTCCGCATAATATTTTGGTTTAAAGTTAGAAATTAACCTATATTCATCTGATTCTTTCTCCCGTAAATCACGGCGAAGGTTGTTTCTAACATAAATCAGGGCTTTTTTTTTTCTTTAGAATTTTTAACATTTGGTCATGCCGGTGCCTTTAATGCGTAATTTCCGGTATATGTTTTGCTCATAGTTGAAGGCCTTACGGTATAGCTGTTGACATCCTCATCTCCATAGGTTGATATTCAGGACGACTTAGTTTAAACGGTAAAATGATATTGTCATTGGAAACAGTGTTTCTTAACCATTCAGCCGAGTCAATAGTTTAATCTAAATTAAGGTTCCATTCCCTCGGATACAGTTGACCTTAGATGAATTTGGTTATAATTTTAGGTCCCGTTTGGACAAATCGCTATTCACTTTTTCAGGTATTTATACATCCTTACAAAATATTGGTCTTTAAATATTTAGGTGTGAGAATTCTTTATGGAGGTAAATCCAACCAAGCGCTTAGAACGCACTGAATTCATAGTTTTATTTTCGTTTAAACTTTTAATTCCCAGCACTTTTAAGTTAAGATATAGAAAAGAATATATTTACCATATCAAACTCCAATATTTTTAGTCGGTAATGTTTGCTCGTTTGTCCAAAATATTTGATTATTAATATTAGTTCCTTCATATCACAGTTTATAGATATAGGAAGATGTGGTGTGAGTGCCAATGAGACAACTCTCCATCCAAATAACAATTTATAAAAGTAAACCATTATAGGTCAATGCACGGCCTTCAACACGGAGCCTTGGCTCACACCAAACAACAAGCTATAAAGGGCCCCAAAATTACTAGTGTAAAACCATTCAAACGGGAAAACCAACGGTCTAGTCTATATAAAAAACGAGAAACGAGAAACACGTATAAATTACATAAACAAACGACAACTACTGTACATCAGATTCTCATTAGTTCATTTATCCACTAGACTGCAGATTGTGTTAAGTGATTGAAAATGCATAGGAAAATAAAATGATTAATTGGTTGATGTTTGCTGCGTCCAGTGTCAAATATTTCATGCATATTTATGACTAGAACAAATTCACAATAAATCAAATAGATAGATTCTTTAAATGGATAGCCAAGATGAAAGACGAGAAATGCAGACAGCTACTTGAAAAAAGGGAACTGTTAGATATGGGCAAAACTTTTGACACATTATGTCCTCAAACAAATGTTGAAAGGTTCTTAAACGTGAAGAGACCTTGCCCTTTTCCAGGGGCCGTGGGAAGTCAGAGCTCACTCCATATAGAAAACATGGAAATGTACGACCCAGACTCTGTCGTCACACGGCCCAGCTAATCCTCAAAAATGGCCGTCAGATGCCCCAAGGCACTCGCGGACTACCTTCTAGGTGCTAATAAAATTAGTACCTGTATAATGTGGAACTAATTAAATCAGTGTCGTTATATATATCAATAATTCATTTATATTTGACCGCGGTGTACACCAGGAAATGTTACTATCACGGAGAATATAGACGTTTATAGTTCTGACTATATAATAAATATTTCCTGCACGTTCGTATACGGGAAATGATTGATACTTCCAGTTGTATAGTGTGCTTGCATACAGAAAAAATACCACAACATTATACGTATAGTTTTCTGGACAGATAAATAGTATCATATCTTTAATGTTCGTACTTGATTTGATTTGCTCCTTAGATTCGTATTTGCTTGTGCCTCCCAATAGTTCAGTTTTAAGCGTAAGGGAGCTACCATTTGATTTTTATGAAAGGGGGGGGGCTAGGATGAAATTTGAAAAAAAGGCAGGACAAGAGTTTTGAGTAAAAAAAAAGGCAGGATGAGCAACTTGGCAAAAAGAAAAGGCAGGATGATAATTAATGTAAAAAAATCAGGATAAACTTATAAAAAAGGCAGGACCGAATAGAGTTAAAATAAAAGCCCCCACCCTCCCCATAAAAATCAAATGGTAGCTAAGTGTTAAGTAGACGCGCCTGGTAACCTGGTGTATTTAATGACAAGAACACAATGTTTGGTTACCGTTAGCTCCTGAAATTGAAATTATTCTGTGACATTAAATTTTTCAAGAATTGATTACTACTATCATTTGTTTGACCATTTGGGGAAAAATGGTTATGTCAACAGATGAAAGATAAAAGGAACGTGTTTTGTAAAATTATTTTTTTTTTTTTTTTTAAGTAAATCGTACTTTATTGATTGTTTTGACATTTGTTGGTGGATACATCAAATACCGGTACCTTATCCCGGCCTCGTTAACCGTTAGTGGTATATAATCAATTTGGTTAGTACTTGTTAGTTTATTTTATCTGTAATATATACATTTATAAATTATAATATATCCAACTAATACATTATCAATATAGAATGATCCATATATTTGAATAGAATAGAAAAATAAAAGAATAAATAAATAAAATCACAGAAATTTGGAATTTTGGAAAAAGCAAAAACAAAAAAAAACATTATGCCTCGGTAATACGACATAATTATTTTTTACGTGGGAAGTAAGATATGTAGGAGATGTGGGAAGTAAAATATGTAGGAGATGAGTGAATCATTCAGTAGCCCACTGGTCAACCCAGTCAGTTGCCCACTGGTAAACCCAGTCAGTAGTTTTATATAACTTTTATTGACAAAGTGACGATGAAGGATGGACGATTTATGTTATCTTTCCTAGTAAACATGTAATACACGATATTATTATTACATACTAAGGTTATGACACAGACTTATGGAGAATGTATCACCATAACCCAAATAATCCAGTCGTTATATTCTGCGATCGCTCCTCTGGAGGACACTGACCGTAAGAGGGCGCTGAACTATTCGAGTTAGTATCACCATTTCAGATTCCCATTAATTTTGTGTTGTCTGTTTAAAACCTAATGACACCAATTTTAGTAACCATGCATGACATCGTGACATCATGCCTTCATCAAATATGGGTCCTTAAATACTAAAAAATATTCACCAAATAATACTTCTTTCGAGGACCCAAACTTAAATGTTATATTATAAACTGCATGCGATAAATTTAAATTCGTAGTAGATATAAATCAACAATGCTAATAGTACTGCCACATGCATATCCTTCAAAAATGAACAGCACTGCAAACGGAGCATGTTAACAACCGTATAGATGAGCCTCCTCATGGGGTTTTTTATTATGTGATTACTTGGCCGTTTTTATAGTGATTATTTGATTACCAAACCTAATATTTCATGATTATTTGATTATTTGATAATCTAGGACTGTATTTTTGATTATCTTGTTTAACAAAATAATTAATGATTATGTGATTATATTGGCAAAAAAATTGTGATTATGTGATTACTTTGACCCCGAGGGGCCTCATTGATGAGAATTCATAAATAAACAGATGATTTTACGTGAGCATTCTATATAAACCAACTTGAACTCTCATAATATTTAAGACATTCGTCATGAATGTGTGATATTCTTTTTCATTGAACCTTAATTCGTTGTCTCAAGGGAAATTTGTGATAAATATAGATTTATTATAACAGCGATCAATAAATTTGGTATGTTGGATTAGGACTGAAATTTGACCCTGCAACAGGCCACCAACGTACCCATTAGAGACTTGTTGCAAGGTTTGTTTAACACCCGCTTGACACTCTTCCTTCATGAGGCAGATTAAACGTTCCCATTTCGACCAGACATGGCTACGTATTTATACTTCCTGCACAGCCAAGCGGACAACCCTTTTTAGCAAGGTTTGTACTACCGGAATTAGAGTGGTCCATGGATGAGCAAATTTCTATACCCCAGTTAAACCCTGTAGGGGTCTGGAGACTTGAAAGCCAATAATCTTTAACGTTTTGTAGCTTCAAAACCATTAGTAACGATACTCATGTGTTGTTGCCTATGGTGTTTTATGTGCTGTTGCCTATGGTATTTTATGTGGTGTTGCCTATGGTGTTTTATGTGCTGTTGCCTATGGTATTTTATGTGCTGTTGCCTATGATATTTTATGTGCTGTTGCCTATGGTATTTTATGTGGTGTTGCCTATGGTATTTTATGTGGTGTTGCCTATGGTGTTTTATGTGCTGTTGCATATGGTATTTTATGTGCTGTTGCCTATGGTGTTTTATGTGCTGTTGCCTATGGTGTTTTATGTGCTGTTGCCTATGGTGTTTTATGTGCTGTTGCCTAAAGTGTTTTATGTGGTGTTGCCTATGGTGTTTTATGTGGTGTTGCCTATGGTGTTTTATGTGGTGTTGCCTATGGTGTTTTATGTGCTGTTGCCTAAAGTGTTTTATGTGGTGTTGCCTATGGTGTTTTATGTGCTGTTGCCTATGGTATTTTATGTGGTGTTGCCTATGGTGTTTTATGTGCTGTTGCCTATGGTGTTTTATGTGCTGTTGCCTATGGTGTTTTATGTGCTGTTGCCTATGGTATTTTATGTGCTGTTGCCTATGATATTTTATGTGGTGTTGTCTGTGGTGTCATCTGTCTTTCCTCAACTTACCGTATTTCATTTCCCCTTTAACTTTTTTTCTATAATTCATTTGTTTTGGTAGTTGTTTTCAAATCGTATTCATATAAACGTAACCACAACCATATGTAGACCTTGTGAAGTGAAGAACGGTGACTAATGGTTGCTAACATCTACGTCATTTGGTCTCTGGTGGAAAGTTGTCTCATCGGCAATTATACCACATCTTCGTCAAAATTGACGCGTTTGAACAAAATGGCCATTTTACACATTATAAAGATAAGATAAAGATAAAGATATTTTTATTTCCTAATCATAGGGCTCATAACAAGCATGTAATCACATAAAGTAAAATAAAAACCTTTCTCTCCACTCGCATGCACTCACACATTCAAAAACTATCGTTCTGATTATAGATATAAGCAACAGCCTAACCCAATAATATTTTACACACATTTACATCTTTGTATGAAACATCTTGTAGCAAATGTCTTTTAATGGGTAATACTGTTGCTCATATCTTAAATATTGATAACAGGATCACAAAATGGACTATTTTTTGCATTTTTTTGCAGTTTTTTACTAATTGCAAGAAGTTTAAAGCTCAAATGCAAAGATGTAAGACTTAATTCAAAACAATAAATATAGGTATCCGACAGACAAAAGTCTTATGAACACCTGAAGAATGATATTTGATAGATTTGTAATAGTGTTTGATATTTTATATATATATTGTCTTTTGTCTTGTTCGTATATTTTTATCTTTTATCAATATCTTTGCACAAACATTTCGGGTTAAAAATTGTATATGTCTTTATTTCAATTAAACTGCAAGGGATCTCAATTTTTTTTTATATATATAAATTTGAAGACTTATTTGAAAATTTTGGCTACCCCAGTAAACAATGCGAGATTTATTTTCAATTGAAAAGCAATAGCTGTTATTTTGAAGCTCTACCATGAAATCGAGCATTTATTTCATTCATAAAAGAAATTAAATGCATCAAAAGTGTAAAATATGTAAAAAGGAGGGGGGAGGACCTTTTCGGGATGTCGGGATTGGGACTTTATTTTGGTGGGAATTCGGGATCGGGCCTTTATTTTCGCGGGAATTCGGGATTTACACCTATCGAAACTCTGGAATTAATGATTGAATTTTCGGGATGTGGAAAATATAAGAATATGGAGATGTGGTATGATTGCCAAAGAGACAATTATCCACCAAAGTTCAAATAAAGTGGATGTAAGCAATTAGAGGCAACCGTACGGCCTTCAAAAATGGGAAAAGTCCATACCATATATAGGAATTCTGGTTGCCACTCTCTCCTACATTCCCCGTTAAACATATGACAAGAACGAAGTAAATGTACTTTTATTCGTCGATTCAAATGTATGACCTCATAGACAATAGTAATGTTGTATAGGAAAAGGTTTCCAAATAAGCAATTTTTAAATAGATATAAAATATCAAATAATTTGTTTCTTTGTTGTTTTTTTAGATGTATCCTCCGGACAACAACGTAAGTTACATACTATTCTATTTCTAATATCTATAATGTTTATATGTTTCTGTCTCAATTTAGAAAGAATAAAAATGGTGTCAAAAGCTGAAATCTCTATGAGTATCGGAAACCTCACTAAAGGGATGATTCTAGGAATTGATATAACCAAATGTGTACTTGTTCCTATATAGAAGAGGAAGATATGTATATATAGACACTATATACATATACATATAGATATATGAGTTATAGTCTGTTTAAATATGATATTCTTAGATGTATTTTGTTTATTGGAACTGCAGGCTTTTTATAAATTTATTTATTAAAGCACAAATTACACCCATAAGAGGGCCAAAGGCATGACAAGGACATGTAATAACAACAATATAATGATGACATTAAAATTTACATAAAAAATGAAAATAAACCAAAACATTAAACACAACAAATGACCTCAAGTGCCCCCGTCCTCAGTTCCATAGACTGTTTAATTAAGGAGCCTAAAGATTTCACTTGCTGACTAGTGGTTGGATTTAGTATATATTTCATTTTATTATCAAAAAAATCTTTGTATTGAGTTTTTAAATCATTAAAAAAGACATGTCTTAAATCATCATTTATTTTACATATTACAAAAATAGATGATTTTGCAGAAGCCGGCAAACGTTTGGAGGCAAATGTTTGTGCAAGCTTCCAAAATGTACATTCCTGTTCATCAACATTCAAACAGTGATTATCCTTGGTTTTTCTGACATCTACTTTAATTCTTTTCTGTTGGTTGGGTTAAGGTTTTAATAATGCAGATTAAAGTGTATTCCAATAATTTATTTATTCGGTTTCGTGTACTTACACTTTCGTGTACTTTACACGAGTAACACGACGGGTGCGATGGTGATCTCATTGTGTTTCGGAAAACAAATTAAATTGAATTGATTACCATTAGTGCGCATCAGGTATGCACTTTAACGGGTAATGTTTCAGACTGTTTAGACACAAGGCTATCACAGCAACTGTACAGCCTATGAACGGTTCAGACTGTTTAGACATGCCACAAGGCTTTCATAGTTACTGTACAGCCGATCAATGGTTCAGACTGTTTAGACATGACACAATGCTATCACGGTTACTATACAGCCTATGAACGGTTCAGACTGTTTAGACATGACACAAGGCTATCACAGCAACTGTACAGCCTATGAACGGTTCAGACTGTTAAGACATGACACAAGGCTTTCATAGTTACTGTACAGCCGATCAATGGTTCAGACTGTTTAGACATGACACAATGCTATCACGGTTACTATACAGCCTATGAACGGTTCAGACTGTTTAGACATGACACAATGCTATCACGGTTACTATACAGCCTATGAACGGTTCAGACTGTTTAGACATGACACAAGGATTTCATAGTTACTGTACAGCCGATCAATGGTTCAGACTGTTTAGACATGACACAATGCTATCACGGTTACTGTTACGGCAAATCAATGGTTCAGACTGTTTAGACATGACAAAAGGCTTTCACTGTACAGTCAATCAATGGTTCAGACTGTTTAGACATGACACAAGGCTATCACGGTTACTGTTACAGCCAATCAATGGTTCAGACTGTTTAGACATGACACAAGGCTATCATGATTAATGTACAGCCAATCAAAGGTTCAGACTGTTTATACATGACACAAGGCTTTCACTGTACAGCCAATTAATGGTTCAGACTGTTTAGACATGACACAAGGCTATCACGGTTACTGTTACAGCCAATCAATGGTTCAGACTGTTTAGACATGACACAAGGCTTTCACTGTACAGCCAATCAAAGGTTCAGACGGTTTAGACATGACACAAGGCTTTCACTATACAGCCAATCAAAGGTTCAGACTGTTTAGACATGACACAAGGCTATCACGGTTACTGTTACAGCCAATCAATGGTTCAGACTGTTTAGACATGACACAAGGCTTTCACTGTACAGCCAATCAAAGGTTCAGACTGTTTAGACATGACACAAGGCTTTCACTGTACAGCCAATCAAAGGTTCAGACTGTTTAGACATGACACAAGGCTTTCACTGTACAGCCAATCAAAGGTTCAGACTGTTTAGACATGACACAAGGCTTTCACTGTACAGCCAATCAAAGGTTCAGACTATTCAGGCATGTTTTTTCCCCGAATGGCATTTAATTATTGCTTACATCTTACTTAAATACTCTTTGTCACTATATGTGACAATTATCTTTTGGGTCACTTGTGTATAACATTTATGACTGCCTACCGCGTAAATTAGTATATGGTTTTCTTGAAGATTATGTTGACCCTTTGATATCGTTCGGTCTTTTGCTATTTTGTGTTTCATTCACATAGCCATTATTTGCCCTTTTTTTCTAGCTTCAAATACCATAGTAGCTATTAATTTAATGAAGAATGAGTGTTATGCATCACTGTCAGTTTTAACTGTCCTTTACTAGTTTTAACTGTCCTTAACTAGTTTGAAAACTCATCCAAAGTAAATTGTTGTACTTTGTTTTCTTAATCATTAGGTGAATTTGCAGTGGTATATCTATACGTGAATTCGCAATGGTAAAATGTATATTTATAAGGTGAATTCGCAATGGTTTATTTATAATGTGCATTCGCAATGGTATATTTATAATGTGAATTCGCAATGGTATATTTATGGTATATTTATAATTTGTGATTATGCAATGGTATATTTATAATGCGAATTCGCAATGGTATATTTATATCGTGAATTCGCAATGGTATATTTATAAGGAAAATTCGCTATGGTATATTTATAAGGTAAATTCGTATGGTATATTAATAAGGAAAATTCATTATGGTATATTTATAAGGTAAATTCGCTGAGGTATATTTATAAGGAAAATTTACTTTGGTATATTTAAATATAAGGAAATTCGCTATGGTAAAATTATCAGGTAAATTCGCTATAGTATATTTATAAGGTAGATTTGCAATGGCATATCTATAGGGTAAATTCGCATGATATATTTATAAGGTTAATTCGCAATGGTATATTTATAAGGTAAATTCGTATGGTATATTTATAAGAGGAAAATGGTATATGTATAGGAATAATTCAATGGTATATTTATACGAATAATTCCATTTAATTCGATATAATTATTTATTCAATCAGTGTCATATGCAGAAATAACTGCACTATCTGAACAACTTAGTAAAGAACTCCTGATAGAGTTAGCCACTGAAGGTTATGTATTACATGTATACAATGTAGTCTGTTCTGTCATAGCATTGCATGGCTCAATGTTTAAGTGTGCAAACGGCGCGAGTGATATATGTCACATTGCTTACAGCGTGCGAAGCGCTTTCCTGGATTTACCTTCCGTAAGAACGACCAAACCGAAAGATTTGAAAGCTAATAAAGTTTTAAGGAAGTTTGCTGCTCAGTTTCAAAATAAATAACTTTCCATAAAACTAGTATATATTGATAGGGATTAATTGAGGAACCAAAAAGCAAAAAAAAAGGGGTCAATGTGCTTGTTTTCGAGATATTAGCCATTGGAATTTTGGCGGAAAATGTTCTCTCTTGATTTTTCATAGCTTTATCATTGACCAGTTAAAGTTCTCAAAACTATTGAAAATAAATAAGATTTTATAAGACTTTACAAATGGCTTATAATTATATATGTAAAAGATTTATAAAAAGAAAATGGGGTCCATGGGCAAAATTTTTAAGGCATTCAAATGGATAAAACCAGAGGATTTCGAAAATCTGACAAAAATTCCAAAACTTGACAAGCAAACATCCTTAAGGAGCTATACGACTGAAAGAGAGTTAAAAAGAAGACCAAAATTCATTAAAGGTCAACTTCGCCTAAGGAAGATTGAACCTTAGTTACTCAATCATTATTAAATCTATAAAAGGAGAATTTGGCAAGTAGTGTTAAATGGTGATCATGTGTCTCATTTTCTGGATTAAATTTTTTTTTAAACCTGTATAGAATGTACTTCCCCATCCATATATATTCGATTCTATCTTTAAAGGAAATTTAACGATAAATGAAAGAAAGTTGGTGTTCTCATAATCCTCACATCATGTTTGACAGCAGTTCACTTGCATCTTTTTTCGTCATATTGAAACAAGATGAAGACACGCTCTACGCTCAAGTGTGAACATGAATTACTTTTCACCTAAATGGACTTGTAATTTCAAGATAAAATAAACAACCATGTCTTATGGACAATTTGTTAAAAAACAATAGTTGAGTCTTTCCCACTTTAAATACCGATAAAATATAATACATAAGATTTAGACTTAGTGAAATTCTAAAATGTTTGTAAGATAATAAAATGGTAATACTCGGGAAAAGGCTTTCATCTATATTCAGCAGATCTCTCTTATTAGTACGCAGTATATACCACTATCTAAATGACTATATCTCAGTAGCAAATGCTTTCTGTGTTAGTATATACCACTTTCTCAACTTCTATATTTGTAGAACATGCTTTCTATGTTAGTGCAATGTATATACCACTTTCCTAACCAGTGGCGGATCCAGAGGGGGTTCCGGGGTTGGAACCCCCCCTTTTTTTGGACGATCAATGCATTTGAATGGGGACATATAGTTGGAACCCCCCCCCCCTTTTTTAAAATGGCTGGATCCGCCCCTGCTAACTACAATTTTTCTAGGTAAAAAATATGTTCTGTATTAGTATATAGATTTAGAATATGTTAGTTTTGCATTTGTTTGCTATATGTATGTCGTTTTAAGTCATCAGCAATTCGCAAAGTAGAAATGGAACAGAAAGAAATTATTTGAAGCTTCTTTTAAACAAAACGCGCCCTCAACTTTAGATCCGTCTATGCCATAGTAAACATTCGAGCGTTTTCATAAAATTCATTTGCGAATTAAAAGATAACTTGAGTTAGTTAGATCGGTCGCAGCTGAAGCATTCTAGAAGTATTATTGTAGCTAAAATATAATGTTTATCTGCATGTTAAAGGCTTTTATGTTATAGATATCAAAATTAGCTTAGAATTTTCATTTTGGTGTGATTTTGTAGTTTTCGGTTCTGATGAATTAGATTTTATACTTGTAGTAATATTTTTCAAAGAATGTATATTAAATCTATTGATTGAATTGAATTGCAAATATTCTTTCAAATCTTTTTATCAATGTTATAGTTAATCTTTTAGACATGTTCAATTAAGTTTTACCATTTGATGAAAATTGCTATTACATAAGTATTTTGATTTTTGATGTTTTTGAATTGATCATATTGTTGAAACTTTTATTATCTATACTACAGGAAAGGCCAAGGCATCAAATCAAACAGGTAATAAGCTTTGTAAATCTTATAGTACCGAGAGTAAGAGAGTAAGAGAGAGAGAGAGAGAGAGAGAGAGAGAGAGAGAGAGAGAGAGAGAGAGAGAGAGAGAGAGAGAGAGAGAGAGTCCACAAATACATAAACGCCTTGGAAAAAAGTATATGTTAGGATATAACTGTTACCAAAGAATCTTTTTTTTCTTCAAAGTTTGTACAAAAATAAAACCAATCATTGTGAACTTGAAGCGTTTGAAAGCGTTTTCATGAAGAAAACAAAAGAATATCATTTCCTTCAGAAAAAAAATAATAAATGACATTAAATCCATGACATAGATAATTTAAAACTGAAAAAAATATGTATTGTACAAATGGGTGGTTTTGATGCCAAAAATTCTGGTTTTACTCCCTTGGAAGTATATGTATCAATTCAGAATTCTGATTGCAAGCCATTT
>CM029605.1:77110074-77229244 GCA_017311375.1 Mytilus coruscus
CAGGTTATCGGAATTCCAATGGGGACTAACTGTGCACCACTTATTGCGGACCTGTTTTTGTATTGCTATGAGTTACAATTTATGACTAAAATCAGCAAAGACCCATCGAAACAACATCTGATACAAAATTTAATAATACTTTTAGATATTTGGATGATATATTGGCTCTCAATAATGACGACTTCAGTATGTATACTAAAGAAATTTATCCTGTTGAACTTACTTTAAATAAAGCTAATACTAACAATGACCACTGCCCTTTCCTCGATCTTGATATCCATATCATTAACGGAAAGCTTAATACAAAAATTTATGATAAAAGAGATGATTTTTCATTTCCTATCGTTAATTATCCATTTTAGATGGTGACGTTCCTTGTCACCATCTTACGGTGTTTATATATCTCAACTTGTACGATTCGCTCGTGTATGTAACAACGTTTCAGATTTTAACGAAAGAAATTTATGTATTACTGAAAAATTATTACACCAGGGTTTTCGATATCACAAACTAGTCAAAACATTTACTAAATTTTATCATCGGTATAAGGACATCATTCGTAAATATAGCTCAACATGCAGACTTCTTATACGTTCAGGTATTTCACATCCAATCTTTTATGGTAATATTCTTTATAAAGCACTAAAATGTCAGTATTCACCTCAGAAGCTAACAAAACCTTTAAATAGACTTATTAAGAAGGGATATAGTTACGATACTGTTGTCAGGTCATTAAAGATTGCATATTTTGGCTTTAATATTGATTCACTTATAGGGTCTTTGCATCGGAACTAAACACATTTATTTAAAACCAGTTGTTGGCATGACACGGGTTATGCTCTTCTCATATATTTTATGATGGTATGATACTAAACCCTAACGGGAGGGATTGTGCCTGATATTCATATGATGAAGACATAATCTTTCAATCAGTTTAATTGAGGTCTGGAGCTGGCATGACAGTTAACTGCTAGTAGTCTGTTGTTATTTATGTATTATTGTCATTTTGTTTATTTTCTTTTGTTACATCTTCTGACATCGGACTCGGACTTCTCTTTAACTGACTTTTAATGTGCGTATTGTTATGCGTTTACTTTTCTACATTGGCTAGAGGTATAGGGGAGGTTGAGATCTCATAAACATGTTTAACCCCGCCGCTTTTTGCGCCTGTCCCAAGTCAGGAGCCTCTGGCCTTGTTAGTCTTGTATTATTTTTACTTTTAGTTTCTTGTGTATAATTTGAGTTTAGTATGACGTCCATTATCACTGAACTAGTATATATATTTGTTTAGGGGCCAGCTTAAGGACGCCTCCGGGTGCGGGAATTTCTCGCTGTATTGAAGACCTATTGGTGACCTTCTGTTGTTGTCTGTTCTGTGGTCGGGTTGTTGTCTCTTTGACACATTCCCCATTTCCATTCTCAATTTTATGACATCGTGACATCATGCCTTCATCAAATATGGGTCCTTAAATACTAAAATAATTCACCAAATAATACTTCTTTCGAGGACCCAAACTTATATGTTATATCATAAACTGCATGCGTTAAATTTAAATTCGTAGTAAATATAAATCAACAATGCTAATAGTACTGCCACATGCATATCCTTCAAAAATGAACAGCAATGCAAACGGAGCATGTTAACAATCCTCATGGGGTTTTTGATTATGTGATTACTTGACCGTTTTTATAGTGATTATTTGATTACCAAACCAAATATTTCATGATTACTTGATTATTTGATAATCTAGGACTGTATTTTTGATTATCTTGTTTAAAAAAATAATTAATGATTATGTGATTATATTGGCAAAAAAATTGTGATTATGTGATTACTTTAACCCCCTTGAGGGGCCTCATTGATAAGAATTCATAAATAAACAGATGATTTTACGTGAGCATTCTCTATAAAACCACATTGACCTCTCATAATATTTAAGATATTCGTCATGAATGTGTGATATTCTTTTTCATTGAACCTTAATTCGTTGTCTCAAGGGAAATTTGTGATAAATATAGATTTATCAATAAATTTGGTATGTTGGATTAGGACTGAAATTTGACCCTGCAACAGGCCACCAACGTACCCATTAGAGACTTGTTGCAAGGGTTGTTTAACACCCGCTTGACACTCTTCCTTCATGAGGCAGATTAAACGTTCCCATTTCGACCAGACGTGGCTACGTATTTATACTTCCTGCACAGCCAAGCGGACAACCCGTTTTAGCAAGGTTTGTACTGCCGGAATTAGAGAGGTCCATGGATGAGCAAATTTCTATACCCCAGTTAAACCCTGTAGGGGTCTGGAGACTTGAAAGCCAATAATCTTTAACGTTTTGTAGCTTCAAAACCATTAGTAACGATACTCATGTGGTGTTGCCTATGGTGTTTTATGTGCTGTTGCCTATAGTGTTTTATGTGCTGTTGCCTATGGTGTCTTATGTGCTGTTGCCTATGGTGTCTTATGTGCTGTTGCCTATGGTGTTTTATGTGCTGTTGCCTATGGTGTTTTATGTGCTGTTGCCTATGGTGTTTTATGTGCTGTTGCCTATGGTGTTTTATGTGCTGTTGCCTATGGTGTTTTATGTGTTGTTGCCTATGGTGTTTTATGTGTTGTTGCCTATGGTATTTTATGTGCTGTTGCCTATGATATTTTATGTGGTGTTGTCTGTGGTGTCATCTGTCTTTCTTCAACTTACCGTATTTCATTTCCCCTTTAACTTTTTTGCTATAATTCATTTGTTTTGGTAGTTGTTTTCAAATCGTATTCATATGAAAGTAACCAAAACCATGTAGACCTTGTGAAGTGAAGAGCGGTCTCTGGTGGAAAGTTGTCTCATCGGCAATTATACCACATCTTCGTCAAAATCGACGCATTTAAACAAAATGGCCATTTTACACATTATAGAGATAAGCAACAGCCTAACCCACAAATATTTTACACACATTTACATCTTTGTATGAAACATCTTGTAGCAAATGTCTTTTAATAGGTAAGACTGTTGCTCATATCTTAAATATTGATAACAAGATCACAAAATGGACTATTTTTTGCATTTTTTGCAGTTTTTCACTAATTGCAAGAAGTTTAAAGCTCAAATGCAAAGATGTAAGACTTAATTCAAAACAATGAATATAGGTATCCGACAGACAAAAGTCTTATGAACACCTGGAGAATGATATTTGATAGATTTGTAATAGTGTTTGATATTTTATATATATATTGTCTTTTTGTCTTTTTTTCTTGTTCGTATATTTTTATCTTTTATCAATATCTTTGCACAAACATTTCGAGTTAAAAACTGTATATGTCTTTATTTCAATTAAACTGCAAGGGATCTCTTTTTTTTATATATATATATATAAATTTGAAGACTTATTTGTAAATTTTGGCTACCCCAGTAAACAATGCGAGATTTATTTTCAATTGAAAAGCAATTATAGAATAACTAATCGAAGAATTCAAATAGAGAAAAATATTCAACGAGTGACCGAACAACACATTAATTCACGAATGCGCGGAAGGACCTTTTTCGGGATGTCGGGATTGGGACCTTATTTTGGTGGGAATTCGGGATTGGGACTTTATTTTGGTGGGAAATCGGGATCGGGCCTTTATTTTCGCGGGAATTCGGGATTTACACCTATCGGAACTCTGGAATTAATGAGTAATTTTTCGGGATATGGGAAATATAAGAATATGGAGATGTGGTATGATTGCCAATGAGACAACTATCCACCAAAGTTCAAATAAAGTGGATGTAAGCAATTATAGGCAACCGTACGGCCTTCAACAATGAGAAAAGTCAATATCTTATATGTTTTTTTAGGAATTCTGGTTGCCACTCCGTCCTACTCCCCACCCCCACCCCCACCCCCGTTAAACATATGACAAGAACGTAAATGTACTTTTATTCGTCGATTCAAATGTATGACCTCATAGACAATAGTAATGTTGTATAGGAAAAGGTTTCCAAATAAGCAATTTTAAATAAAATATCAAATAATTTGTTTCTTTGTTTTTTTTTAGATGTATCCTCCGGACAACAACGTAAGTTATATACTATTCTATTTCTAATATCTATAATGTTTATATGTTTCTGTCTCAATTTAGAAAAATAAAAATAGTGTCAAAAGCTGAAATCTCTATGAGTATCGGAAACCTCACTAAAGGGATGATTCTAGGAATTGATATAACCAAATTTGTACTTGTTCCTATATAGAAGAGGAAGATACAATATATACACATGTATATATATCTATATATGAGTTATAGTCTGTTTAAATATGATAGTCTTAGATGTATTTTATTTATTGGAACTGCAGGCTTTTTATAAATTTATTTATTAAAGCACAAATTACACCCATAAGAGGGCCAAAGGCATGACAAGGACATGTAATAACAACAATATAATGATGACATTAAAATTTACATAAAAATAAAAATAAACCAAAACATTAAACACAACAAATGACCTCAAGTGCCCCCTGTCCTCAGTTCCATAGACTGTTTAATAAAGGAGCCTAAAGATTTCACTTGCTGACTAGTGGTTGGATTTAGTATATATTTCATTTTATTATCAGAAAAATCTTTGTATTGAGTTTTTAAATCATTAAAAAAGGCATGTCTTAAATCATCATTTATTTTACATATTACAAAAATAGATGATTTTGCAGAAGCCGGCAAACGTTTGGAGGCAAATGTTTGTGCAAGCTCCCAAAATGTACATTCCTGTTCATCAACATTCAAACAGTGATTATTCTTGGTTTGTTTTCTGACATCTCCTTGAATTCTTTTCTGTTGGTTGGGTTAAGGTTTTAATAATGCAGATTAAAGTGTATTCCAATAATTTATATATTCGGTTTCGTGTACTTACACGAGTAACACGACGGGTGCGATGGTGATCTCATTGTGTTTTGGAAAAACAAATTAAATTGAATTGATTACCATTAGTGCGCATCAGGTATGCACTTTAACGGGTAATGTTTCAGACTGTTTAGACACAAGGCTATCACAGCAACTGTACAGCCAACCAATGGTTCATAAAATTGAGAATGGAAATGGGGAATATGTCAAAGAGACAACAACCCGACCAAAGAGCAGACAACTGCCGAAGGCCACCAATGGGTCTTCAATGCAGCGAGAAAATCCCGCACCCGGAGGTGGTCCTCAGGTGGCCCCTGACTAAAATTGTGTGCTAGTTCGGGGAAAATGGACGTCACACTAAACTCCAAAACATATAAATGAACTAAAGTTTAAAAACATACTAGACTAACAAAGGCCAGAGGCTCCTGACTTGGGACAGGCGCAAAAATGCGGCGGGTTAAACATGTTTTGTGAGATCTCAACCCTCCCCTATACCTCTAGCCAATATAGAATAAAGAAACACATAGCAATACGCACAGTAAAACTCAGTTTAAAAGAAGTCCGAGTCCGATGTCAGAATAGGTAACAAAAGAAACTAAGCAAAATGACAATGATACATAAATGAACAAAGGACTACTAGCAGTTACTGACATGCCAGCTCCAGACCTCAATTAAACTGATTGAAAGATTATGTCTTCATCATATGAAAATCAAGTACAATCCCGCCCGTTAGGGTTTAGTATCATACCATCATAAAATATATGAGAAGAACATAACCCGTATCATGCCAACAACTGGTTTTAGAATAAATGTGTTTATTTGCGATGCAAAACCCTATGAGTGAATCAATATTAATACCAAAGTATGCAATCCTTAATGACTTGACAACAGTATCGTAACTATATCCTTTCCGAATGAGTCTGTTTAAAGGTTTGGTTAGCTTCTGAGGTGAATGCCGACATTTTGTGCTTTGTAAAGAATATTACCATAAAATATTGGATGTGAAATACCTGAACGTATAAGATGTCTGTACGTTGATTTATATTTACGAATGATGCCCTTGTACCGATGATAAAATTTAGTAAATGTTTTGACTAGCTTGTGATATCGAAAACCCTGGTGTTATAATTTTCAGTAATACAGAGATTTCTTTCGTTGAAATCAAATACGTTGTTACATACACGAGCGAATCGAACAAGTTGAGATATATAAACACCATAAGATGGCGACAAGGAACGTCACCATCTAAAATGGATAATTAACAATAGGAAATGAAAATCATCTCTTTTATCATAAATTTTGGTATTAAGCTTGCCGTTAAAGATAAAGATATCAAGATCCAGGAAAGGGCAGTGTTCATTGTTGGTATTAGCTTTATTTAAAGTCAGTTCGGCAGGATAAATCTCTTTAGTGTACATACTGAAGTCGTCATTATTGAGAGCCAATATATCATCTAAATATCTAAAAGTGTTATTAAATTTTTGAATCAGATGTTGTTTCGATGACATACATGACACAAGGCTATCACAGTTACTGTACAGCCTATGAACGGTTCAGACTGTTTAGACATGACACAAGGCTATCACAGTTACTCAAAGGCTTTCACTGTACAGTCAATCAATGGTTCAGACTGTTTAGACATGACACAAGGCTATCACTGAACAGGCAATCAGTGGCTCAGACTGTTTAGACATGACACAATGCTATCACGGTTACTATACAGCCTATGAACGGTTCAGACTGTTTATACATGACACAAGGCTTTCACTGTACAGCCAATCAATGGTTCAGACTGTTTAGGCATGGCACAAGGCTAGCATGGTTAATGTACAGCCAATCAATGGTTTAGACTGTTTATACATGAGACAAGGCTTTCACTGAACAGGCAATCAATGGCTCAGACTGTTTAGACATGACACAAGGCTATCACGGTTACTGTTACAGCCAATCAATGGTTCAGACTGTTTAGACATGACACAAGGCTTTCACTGTACAGTCAATCAATGGTTCAGACTGTTTAGACATGACACAAGGCTATCACGGTTACTGTTACAGCCAATCAATGGTTCAGACTGTTTCGACATGACACAAGGCATTTACTGTACAACCAATCAATGGTTCAGACTGTT
The DNA here is from genome assembly GCA_017311375.1 of Mytilus coruscus. Classification (NCBI taxonomy): domain Eukaryota; kingdom Metazoa; phylum Mollusca; class Bivalvia; order Mytilida; family Mytilidae; genus Mytilus; species Mytilus coruscus. Next base: position 77,117,071 of record CM029605.1, read on the forward strand.
TAGACATGACACAAGGCTATCATGGTTAATGTACAGCCAATCAAAGGTTCAGACTGCTTATACATGACACAAGGCTTTCACTGTACAGCCAATAAATGGTTCAGACTGTTTAGACATGACACAAGGCTATCACGGTTACTGTTACAGCCAATCAATGGTTCAGACTGTTTAGACATGACACAAGGCTTTCACTGTACAGCCAATCAAAGGTTCAGACTGTTTATACATGACACAAGGCTTTCACTGTTCAGCCAATCAAAGGTTTAGACATGACACAAGGCTTTCACTATACAGCCAATCAAAGGTTCAGACTGTTTAGACATGACACAAGGCTATCACAGTTACTGTTACAGCCAATCAATGGTTCAGACTGTGTAGACATGACACAAGGCTTTCACTGTACAGCCAATCAAAGGTTCAGACTGTTTAGACATGACACAAGGCTTTCACTGTACAGCCAATCAAAGGTTCAGACGGTTTAGACATGACACAAGGCTTTCACTATACAGCCAATCAAAGGTTCAGACTGTTTAGACATGACACAAGGCTTTCACTGTACAGCCAATCAAAGGTTCAGACGGTTTAGACATGACACAAGGCTTTCACTATACAGCCAATCAAAGGTTCAGACTGTTTAGACATGACACAAGGCTTTCACTGTACAGCCAATCAAAGGTTCAGACTGTTTAGACATGACACAAGGCTTTCACTGTACAGCCAATCAATGGTTCAGACTGTTTAGACATGACACAAGGCTTTCACTGTACAGCCAATCAAAGGTTCAGACTATTCAGGCATGTTTTTTCCCCGAATGGCATTTAATTATTGCTTACATCTTACTTAAATACTCTTTGTCACTATATGTGACAATTATCACTTGGGTCACTTGTGTATAACATTTATGACTGCCTACCGCGTAAATTAGTATATGGTTTTCTTGAAGATTATGTTGACCCTTTGATATCGTTCGGTCTTTTGCTATTTTGTGTTTCATTCACATAGCCATTATTTGCCCTTTTTTTCTAGCTTCAAATACCATAGTAGCTATTAATTTAATGGAGAATGAGTGTTATGCATAACTGTCAGTTTTAATTGTCCTTAACTAGTTTGAAAACTCATCAAAAGTAAATTGTTGTACTTTGTTTTCTTAATCATTAGGTGAATTTGCAGTGGTATATTTATACGTGAATTCGCAATGGTATATTTATAAGGTGAATTCGCAATGGTATATTTATAAGGTGAATTCGCAATGGTATATTTATAATGTGAATTCGCAATGGTATATTTATAATGTGAATTCGCAATGGTATATTTATGGTATATTTATAATGTGATTTTGCAATGGTATATTTATAATGCGAATTCGCAATGGTATATTTATATCGTGAATTCGCAATGGTATATTTATAACGTAAATTCGTAATGGTATATTCATATGGTAAATTCGCTATGGTATATTTATAAGCAAAATTCGCTATGGTATATTTATAAGGTAAATTCATATGGTATATTAATAAGGAAAATTCATTATGGTATATTTATAAGGTAAATTCGCTGAGGTATATTTATAAGGAAAATTCACTTTGGTATATTTATAAGGTAAATTCGCTATGGTAAAATTATCAGGTAAATTCGCTATTAGTATATTTATAAGGTAGATTTGCAATGGCATATTTATAGGGTAAATTCAAGATATATTTATAAGGTTAATTCGCAATGGTATATTTATAAGGTAAATTCGTATGGTATATTTTATTAGAGGAAAATGGTATATGTATAGGAATAATTCAATGGTATATTTATACGAATAATTCCATTTAATTCGATATAATTATTTATTCAATCAGTGTCATATGCAGAAATAACTGCACTATCTGAACAACTTAGTAAAGAACTCCTGATAGAGTTAGCCACTGAAGGTTATGTATTACATGTATACAATGTAGTCTGTTCTGTCATAGCATTGCATGGCTCAATGTTTAAGTGTGCAAACGGCGCGAGTGATATATGTCACATTGCTTACAGAAAATAACACTTTGCTGCGTGCGAAGCGCTTTCCTGGATTTACCTTCCGTAAGAACGATCAAACCCAAAGATTTGAAAGCTAATAAAGTTTTAAGGAAGTTTGCTGTTCAGTTTCAAAATAAATAACTTTCCATAAAACTAGTATATATTGATAGGGGATTAATTGAGGAACCAAAAAGCAAAAAATATAGGGGTCAATGTGCTTGTTTTCGAGATATTAGCCATTGGAATTTTGGCGGAAAATGTTCTCTCTTGATTTTTCATAGCTTTATCATTGACCAGTTAAAGTTCTCAAAACTATTGAAAAATAAATAAGATTTTATAAGACTTTTACAAATGGCTTATAATTATATATGTAAAAGATTTATAAAAAGAAAATGGGGTCCATGGGCAAAATTTTTAAGGCATTCAAATGGATAAAACCAGAGGATTTCGAAAATCTGACAAAATTCCAAAACTTGACAAGCAAACATCCTTAAGTACCTGAATTACGTAAGGAGCTATATGACTGAAAGAGAGTTAAAAGAAGACCCAAATTCATTAAAGGTCAACTTCGCCCCAGGGAGATTGAACCTTAGTTACTCAATCATTATTAAATCTATAAACGGAGAATTTGGCAAGTAGTGTTAAATGGTGATCATGTGTCTCATTTTCTGGATTAAAATTTTTAAAACCTATATAGAATGTACTTCCCCATCCATATATATTCGATTCTATCTTTAAAGGAAATTTAACGATAAATGAAAGAAAGTTGGTGTTCTCATAATCCTCACATCATATTTGACAGCAGTTCACTTGCATCTTTTTCGTAATATTGAAACAAGATGAAGACACGCTCTACGCTCAACTGTGAACATGAACTGCTTTTCACCTAAATGGACTTGTATTTCAAGATAAAATAAACAATCATGTCTTATGGACAATTAAAAAAACAATAGTTGAGTCTTTCCCACTTTAAATACCGATAAAATATAATACATAAGATTTAGATTTAGTGAAATTCTAAAATGTTTGTAAGATAATAAAATGGTAATACTCGGAAATGGCTTTCATCTATATTCAGCAGATCTCTTATTAGTACACAGTATATACCACTATCTTAATGACTATATCTAAGTAGAAAATGCTTTCTATGTTAGTACTATGTATATACCCTTTCCTAACTACTATTTTTCTAGGTAAATAATATTTTCTGTATTAGTATATAGATTTAGAATATGTTAGTTTTGCATTTGTTTGCTATATGTATGTCAAAAGAAGATTTAGTTTTAAGTCATTAGCAATTCGCAAAGTAGAAATGGAACAGAAAGAAATTATTTGAAGCTTCTTTTAAACAAAACGCGCTCAAGTTTACATTCGTCTATGCCATAGTCAATATTCGAGCGTTTTCATAAATGTATTTGTGAATTAAAAGATAACTTGAGTTAGTTAAGTCGGTCGCAGCTAAAGCATTCTATAGAAGTATTATTGTAGCTAAAATATAATGTTTATCTGCATTTAAAGGCTTTTTATGTTATAGATATCAAAATTAGCTAAGAATTTTCATTTTGGTCTGATTTTGTAGTTTTCTGTTCTGATAAATTAGATTTTATACTTGTAGTAACACTTTTCAAAGAATGTATATTAAATCTCTTGATTGAATTGAATTGCAAATATTCTTTCAAATATTTTTATCAATGTTATAGTTAATCTTTTAGACATGTTCAATTAAGTTTTACAGTTTATATAATGTTATAGTTAATCTTTTAGACATGTTCAATTAAGTTTTACAGTTTATATATGAAACGTTCTATTACATTATTACATGAGTATTTTGATCTTTTTATTAATTGATCATATTATTGAAACTTTTATTATCTATACTACAGGCAAGGCCAAAGCATCAAATCAAACAGGTAATACGCTTTGTAAATTTTATAGAACAGAGAGAGAGAGAGAGAGAGAGAGAGAGAGAGAGAGAAAACTTTTACCAAAGAATCTGTTTTTTTTTTTTTTTTTCAAAGTTAAAAAAAATACCACAATCATTGTGAACTTGAAGCGTGTTTGAAAGCGTTTGCATGTAAAAAAAAAACAAAGGATATCCTTCCTTTAGAAAGAGGACATTAACTCCACGACATAGATAAGTTGAACTTGTGGCTGTATTGTGCAAATGGATGGTTTTGTTGCCAACAAATCTGGTTTTACTCCCTTGGAAATACATGAACCAATACAGATTTCTGATTGCAAGCCTAGAATCATTATTTTACTTTGAAACTGAACGGGAGCCTTTGCAATCTCGCAGACAAGGAAGAAATTTTTTTTTTTTTTAATTTTGTCTTCTGCATGCGATAGAAAGAAAGGAGAAGGTCCGGTAAGGGCTGATTTCGGCCTAAAATTCGAAGTACATTTGATGAAAGCTTTTTGACATTTTTTAAACATTCAAGTGTCTACTTCAGTCGATTCAATTAGTTAATGTAAAAGATTTGACCTGATTTGGTTATTAAAGACGCCTAAATTCAAGCTTAAATATGAAAAATCTATCAAATATGCCACAAAACGTCACTTTTCAGATGGTTTTTGTCTAAAATGGAAGTGGCTGCATTCGTGTTCAGTCTCAACCTTTATATATGTTATGTATCATCATTAAATACAACATATATTTAAATATTAAGACTGAACACAAGTGCGGCCACTTTCATTTTAGACAAAAACCGTCTAAAAATAAGCACAAATGCAAAAATTGTGAAGATTGCAGTAATGTTGCCTGAATTAATGATACTAGTACCTGATGCATGTGCATTGTATTGTAAAAAAAACAGCCCATATTTATGTAACAAAAGTATTCTCCTTTCCAATGATTAGCAAACAGTTTATATATTTAACAAATTTTTGAAATGCTATATTTTTGGGCCAAAAAGGGGTTTATCCGGGCCTACTCCTTTACACAAGGCGGAAATGATTTTAGACAACCTTTAACTATATATCAGTTGTACTCTAACTGCTTTTCCCTTTCATCAATCAGACTTTGGAACAATTTAAACCCTACTACCAGTAACCTCTCCACGATTAATGTACGTAAAAAGGCCAATAAATCCAATTAACATGTTATTATTTTGATGGTTGCAAATTATTAAATATTATCAATACCGTTAAAAAAGTTATTTTAATGATCCAGGTTGTTTGTATGATAATTGAAAACCCAGTTCATTATGCCCTTCAATGTTCTAAATATACATTCACACGCGAATAGTTGAAAATAAGTCACGAGACGGGAAAGTCTTTTTAAGACATAACAAATCAAGTATTTCTGAATTTTTAATTTTCATACACTGGATGTTGTCAGTAACACATGAGCTGCGTCGGATAGAAATCGACCTTATGCAAAGGACTATCAATGCATCTGTTAACTTATTTAGGGTTGAAAAAAAATCTCTACGGAAGGTCTATAACTGTTTGAAAATTAATATGTTATAAGAACCTTACAAAACAGACCAAAATTCATCTTTTATTTCGTATTTGAATGTTCCAACGCAGCTCACATGTAGTTAACACATGTTAGATAAACAAATTTATAGTTTTACAAATGTATAACGATTCTAATGTATAACGTTTAGTACAAAAAAAAGTCATCAAAGTTACAAAGCTTATAATTTGGTGCGCAAGGTAAGATAGTCTTAATGTTGCATTTACTGGTTTATTTATCATTCATTTTGTTACTTCTTTCAGCACAGAGCATTCCGACAACTCCAGGTAAACACTTCATGTTTTGTCTTGTTTGTGTGTCAAATGTTTCCGTTGCTTGTGTGTTATGTTTTAGTTGTTTGTGTGTACAATGTTTTATTTATTTATGTGTATAATGTTTGAGTTTTTTTTGTGTGTAATGTTTTAGTTGTTTGTGTGTGTAATGTTTTAGTTGTTTGTGTGTGTAATGTTTTAGTTGTTTGTGTGTGTAATGTTTTAGACCTTAGTGTGTGTAATGTATAAATTGTTTGTGTGTGTGTCATGTTTTAATTGTTTGTGTGTGTAATTTATGTAATGTGTTTAATGTATAAGTTGTGTGTGTGTGTGTTTAATGTTTAAGTTGTGTGTGTGTGTTTACTGTTTAGTCCTTAATGTGTGTAATGTATAATTTGTGTGTTTAATGTATAAGTTGTTTGGGGGCCTCGGTGGCCGAGTGGTCTAAGTAGTCAAACTACTGTATCACTCGCCAGTCAACACTTAGGTTGTGAGTTCGAATCCCGCACGGGGCAGGTGCACTCGACTCCAATCTTAATTGACTATGATTGTCAGTTTTCCTACCGAAGGTCAGTGGTTCTCTCCGGGCACTCCGGCTTCCTCACCAATAAAAACTGACCGCCACGAAATAGCACAACAGTGTTGAAAGTGCGTGTAATGTTTCAGTGGTTAGTATTTGTAAGGATCTAGTTTTTTCTTCGGAGAAGGTTATAAATTTTACTTTACCTAGTACATGTATAAGTCATATCAGACATACGTGTACATTTTGTAATGTAGCGGTAATGACCAATTGAACATATGTAATATTTGAGTTTTTTTTTTTTTTCTCGAGAAGTATTTTTTGTTTTGGTAAACGGAAGATAACAGATCTGAACATGTTCCATCGGGTATAATTCCTATTTTGTTTTATTTACATTTCAACTAGCATGTATGCTAGTTCTTTAATGTTGCACTTCATTGATAATATGTTGCGTTTTTGAGAGAAAAAATAGTGAACATTATAAATTTCCTAAACCACTCAAATATTCATTGAGAAAATATTATTGTCGAGCTTGCGACTTTTATCGCAAAAGCGAGACATAGCGATCCTACATTCCGTCGGCGTCGTCCACGAATATTCACTCTGTGGTTAAAGTTTTTGAAATTTTAATAACTTTCTTAAACTATCCTGCATTTCAACCAAACTTGGACAGAAGCTTGTTTGTGATCATAAGATAGTATCCAGAAGTAAATTTTGTAAAAAAAAAATCCTGTTTATCCGTATTTTACTCATAAATGGACTTAGTTTTTCTGCCAGTTAACATTACATTCACTCTGTGGTTAAAGTTTTTCAAATTTTAATAACTTTCTTAAACTATCCTATATTTGTACCAAACTTGGACAGAAGCTTGTTTATAATCATAAGATAGTATCCAGAAGAAAATTTGGTAAAAAATATTCCTGTTTATTCGTATTTTACTCATATATGAACTTATTTTTTCTGCCAGTTAACATAACATTCACTCTGTGGTTAAAGTTTTTCAAATTTTAATAACTTTCTTAAACTACCCTGGATTTGTGCCACATTTGGACAGAAGCTTGTTTGTGATCATTTTTATTATTTATTTTAGTGATCATCACAACGGAAAATCTCATTACTTGTATGGGTCCAGGGTAAAGGGGCCTATTACACAGAATGAAAATAGATTTTCATAAAAAATAAAGTTGTTTTTTGCATTATATACGATGGTTGCACTGAAATATCACTTTTTAAAGAAATTATTATTTTTTTTCTATTTTCCATTTTTTCTGATGAAAAGCTCAATGATTCGTGTCACAGTCTCGAAAGTCAAATATAAGGTGGTACCCAACACCTTGACTAATATTAATTTGGCTCGTTTAATTTTCATAAAATTTTGACGAAATGTTTACTTTGACCCTTTGACAAAAATATAAAAATTTCAAAAAATTTGAACCAACCACTTTATCAGAAAAATTTCATTGGTTATATAGCAGTTTGACAAACACTAATTTTGATCATTGAGAAGCTTAATATTTCCTTAACAATACAACGTGATTAAAACGTTTAGCTGATTTTTACAGAGTTATCTCCCTGTAGGTTAGGTACCACCATAAGTTATGTTTCTTTTCCGATTTTTTTTTTCATTATGCATCAAGTTAGGAACATAAAACAAAGCAGAAAAGTGTGCCAGTTTTTCATGTGTAAATTAGCGAATCTCTAATTATAAATCAACTGTTTCTATTGCAGAAGGTACGAAAAGAGACATTATTTTGCCCCGAAATTATAAAAAAATATAAATCTTTAATCTTCAAAATTGTATTAGTTTTATGTTAAATAAATAGGATAATCTAAGCTGGAAATTAGCGAAAATGAAATGCCAATTGCGGTGTGTCCTTTGACCTACTCTAGGGGCGATGTGAATCAGATGTGGATACTAAAAAATCAAAAGATCTGTTTAAGTACATACAATCTAAGTGTTTTCCTCTTTTAATAATATAAAGACATTTGACTTTTCTATCCGTTTCACTAGTATACCCCATTCTAAACTTAAAGACAGATTTAAAAAAATACTGTCCAACTTTGTATCATCAAAAAGAATGGCCAACGTAGATACAAATATATTGTTATGGGAAGGGATAAATCATACTTTGTAAAAGAAAACACTCTGATTAAAAAAAACACAATTCTCTGAACCTGACATGATGAAGATCCTTTGTTTAATTATTGACAACATATTTGTTACGTTTTGAAGACATGTTTTTGTTAAACAATCGGTATTCATATGGGAACTAATTTGGGTCCTCTTCTTGACGACTTTCAAACAGGAGCTTCTCGGGAAGAATGCAGAGAAGCTATCATTATCCATTAATTTCACGTTCCGCTATCTAGATGATGTCCTCTCACTAAATAATCCAAAGTTTGGTGACTAAGTTGTACGCATCTATCCCATCGAACTTGAAATAAAGGATACCACAGATCACAGATATAGTTAAGTCTGCCACATATTTTGACTTACATCTAGAAATTTACAATGAAGGTTGGCAGGGAACAAAACTTTACGACAAAAGGATGATCTCAACTTTCCATTTCTATGTAGTAATATTCCAGCAGCACCTGGATGTGGAGTATATATTTCCCCGTTGAAACTATATTGTAAGAACAGACCAGAGCACATGAGTTCATCCTCGGTTTTTTGTGGGGTTCGTGGTGCACACTCACGCTAAGAAAATGTGCACTTTCAAAATCAGTATTGTAATATTTATTTACAACACATTGGTTTATATTTTGGTGACTTTTCAGTACAAATTTCTAATTGTTATACCATCTACACTAACATATTCTCTCTCTCTCTCTCTCTCTCTCTCTCTCTCTCTCTCTCTCTCTCTCTCTCTCTCTCTCTCTCTCTCTCTCATATACATTACAAATGAGAGTATCTAAAAGTAATAAGTAATGCGATTTCTTTATCAAGTAATTTGTAATACATTTTCTATACATATTAACATCAAAATACATAAAGATTATACATGTTTCAGAAAATGCCAGGATGAAGAATTTCAAGCAAGTAGCAATGGGTGAGTTTTTTATGCCCCACCTATGGGCATTATAATTTTCGGTCTGTGCGTCCGTCCGTCCGTCTGTCCCGCTTCAGGTTAAGGTTTTTGGTCAAGGTAGTTTTTGATGAAGTTGAAGTCCAATCAACTTGACACTTAGTACACATGTTCCCTATGATATGATCTTTCTAATTTTAATGCCAAATTAAGAGTTTTGACCCCAATTTCACGGTCCACTGAACATAGAAAATGATAGTGCGAGTGGGGCATCCGTGTACTATGGACACATTCTTGTTTCTGTAAGAAATCGATAAAGCGAAGAGAAAACTAAGGTCACAATAAAGAGATAGAAGATACCAGAGAAACATTTAAAACTCGTACCTACAATACCATGGCAAAATATGAAAGGGACGAACAAACATACAAGTCCACAAAACGCTACATAGAAAACTAAAGACTGGGTACAACGAAAACGACCAAAATCTCGGGTTGATCTCAGGTACTCCGAAAGGGTAAGCAGATCGTGCTCCAGTGGTGACACCCATCAATAAGTACAAATTCGATGTTAATTCTGAATCGGTGATGTCACAATCGACGAAAAGAGGACGGAATTGTGGTAATGACAATTGGAACATATACGTGGCCATTTGTGACATAGATATCTCATAATGGACAACCAACTCGCGATGACGTTCTTTAAATTTTCAAAAAGTTGTCATGTATGATATTTTTTCGGTAAGGTGCTAAAACAAAGTTAACTTGGAAAAACATATGTGTTTGAGTTGACGTTTGTTTAACAAATTTTAGGAATCTAAAATGCAGGTTAGTTACATGCTAACTAATTATTTATTTGTACGGTCCCACGTGTCCGCACATTTTATGCATATAGGTCTATATTTTAACAGTGATATATATTTGCATATACTTAAGTTTGTTTATTTATATATTTCAGCCGATGGTGCTTTGAGCCAATTAAGAAACAGTAAGTTTCATTTAATTTGATAAGAATTGTAAAAACAGCTTAAAAAGGGGAAGGTTATATTTACACTAGATCGGTTATACGTAAACTGATTGTTATTTTAAAATGGCGGGAAAAGGTTGATTCGGACTTTTACCTTATATTTGCATTGGTATTAATTGGGTCTCAAATCGAAAAAAAGAAATCTAGAATCTGCTTAAATTTTGGTAAATGACCTTTTATGAGTTATTCAAGTCTTATATGAAAAGAAAAATGGGTGTTATGGGGCAAAGTTTACCTTGTATCGTAGGGAAAAAACCAAGGAGTCCGAACATCTGACAAAAATTCCAAAACCTGACCTTACTACATCCTTAACTCTAAGAGAATATGATTTATTTATTAGTTAAAGTGACATTTTTCAGTAACTGTCCGTACTTGTAGAAAATGAAAGGATATGGAGTAAATGTACATGGGACAAAATCGCACACAATACATAGAAAACATAGAAAATTTTCAATGAACAGGGCTTTTATTCCTGTTCTTCATCTTGACAGTTGATGTAGGGCCTTCAACAATGAACAAATTGGTACTTTGGTCTTTTAGTCTATTTGTTAGCTTTTTGTTTGCTTAATGCCAAATCTGATGAGTCAAGTTATTTCCGACTGATTTTTGTATTTGTTCTTATTTAGTGCTGTTTGAAGAGAGTTGCACGCTCAAAACATGTTCAAGCTGCATTCTTTATGTACCTGTCCTAAGTTTGGATCCTGAGATTCCGGTTGTCGTTGGTTGCTGTGTATCATGTTTGAATTGTTTCAACGTGTCGTGGCATCTTATAGCATACTATACGGTATGGGGTTTGATGAAGGTCGTACGTTGACCCATAGTTGCCTTACATTTAAGTCATTTATTTTGAACTTTGGTTTTTTTCAATAATCAACTTTTGCTTTCAGTAAAAAATTAAAGGCTGTATTCATTGTGACTTGTAGCTGCTAACATCTACGTCATTTTGTCTAATGTGGATAATTTTCACATTGGCAATCATACCACATTTTCTTTTGTATATTTAGCTACACGACGTCTCGTACAGAGATGTCGATGTGCGTTAAATATCTTTTTGGTTAAATCCGTGACTCATACATCCTTTTGCTAAAAATTATGTGGAAAGTAATCAATTTAGGATAATGTGTCAATTTGTCAAGTTTTTGACGTCATAGTTTGACATCTCAACTGACATAACTGCACTTATATGTCAAGATTATCCTTTGCAATCAGCAATAAATGGATTGACGAGTTATGTTATTGCTGAAATGGTAGGGACCATACAGTGACTGTTATAAATCAATCCTCCGCCTTAAATGAAAAAAAAAACTATTTGCATCATCTATCTTTTGTTATATGAATAAGAAGATGTGGTATGATGCCAATGAGACAACTCTTGACCAAAGATCAAATGACATAGAAGTCATCAACAATAGGTCACCGTTAGCCTTTCAACAATGAGCAAAACCTATACTGCATATCAAGCTATAAAAGACCCCAAAATGACAAATGTTAAATAATTCAAACGAGAAAACTAACTGCCTGATTTACGTACAAAACAATAAACGATAAACAAATATGATGAACAGAAACAAACGACAACCACTGAATTACAGTCTCTTTATTAAAGGATTTAATACATATTTTTAATGAATATTATTGATGCGTAACCTGGCCGATTATCTCACAAACCAAAGGACTTTTATGTAATGTGTGTGAGTCTTTGACACAGTTTATATTATGCGGGAACTTGGTTCCGTCTTAGGGAGCTACCATTTGATTTTTATGGGGGCAAGGATGAAATTTGAAAAAAATAGGCAGGACAGGAGTTTTCAATAAAAAAAAAAGTCAGGATGACAATTTAGTTAAAAAAAGTCAGGATAAACTAAAAAAAAAAAGGCAGGACTGAATAGAGTGAAAAATAAAAAGGCAGGGCCGAATTGAGGGGGAAATAAAAAGGCAGGACAGAATTTTTCATCCTAGGCCCCCCATAAAAATCAAATGGTAGCTCCCTATAATGCGGGAACTTGGTTCCGTCTTATGAATCTTTTTTGTTGTCTTTCTTTCGTGTTGTTATCAATTCTTTTTGCGGGGAACTGCTCACATTGATGTTATATTATTTGGGAACTAGCTTGGACTCGGCATGACAACGGGACCTTTAAAGACAATCCAGTCTGCTTACTACATTTTCATTCTGGTTCACAGTCTAATCATATTTACAACAGTTACAATACAGATTACATTACTTTTCCATCAAAATTATACATCAAATATTTCGCGATATAAATCGAACAATAATACAAAACCCGACAATAGTATACGCGCCATAAATGAACAGTCGTTACATATGTTATCTCCCCTTAATTCGTTTACTTTTAATATCAAATCAAGTATCAAAAAGAATTGTATTTGGAAAACATCTTTTAAATCTTTAAACTCGTTTCTTCTAAATTATAAATCAAACTATTAAACAACAGTGAAATGTTTACTAACCTTAAAAGAACAGTGAAATGTTTACTAACCTTAAAAGAACAGTGAAATGTTTACTAACCTTAAAAGAACAGTGAAATGTTTACTAACCTTAAAAGAACAGTGAAATGTTTACTAACTTTAAAAGAACAGGGAATTGTTTACTAACCTTAAAAGAACAGTGAAATGTTTACTAACTTTAAAAGAACAGTGAAATGTTTACTAACCTTAAAAGAACAGTGAAATGTTTACTAACCTTAAAAGATAATCCAGTCTGCTTACTACATTTTTATTCTGGTTCACAATCTAATGAACCAAATAATTTTGCACAACTTTATATAGCAGACTGGACTTAATTTGACACGTGAATATTTTGTTACTCAGTACAATAGCTTTCTTTGATCTATTTTAATAAACAATGGACTATATCGGATAAAGGCAGAATTACTTAATCTTAATTGTTCAAGTCTATTAGTTTCAAAAGTATGTATAATTATTTTTATGCCTTCTAAGCAGACACATTTATCAATTAGCTGGGAGACATTTTTGAGACAACGTTATTAAATGTGCTTAAAAGATAAAACACTTACATTGGTAATTTTAGGAAATTGTTCTATAAACAAATTAAGCTTTCTTAAATTTATTTTGTTTACGTTTATTACTTGATCATTTCATTTTATAATGTATTAATAAATATTCTCTTCAACTCCTGTGCATTTTTCCATTATACAACACAACTTTTACTTGTAATCTATTAGTTAATATTATCTTTAGATATCACGCATTTTTCCATCATTATATTTACACATCTTTAGAAAAACGAGTTTGATCCTGAAAAGTCTCAATTCAAACAGTTTTAATTTTATTCAACTTCCACTTGCTTATAACTGCAGGACTCCATCCATGTGTATCGCTCATTAATATATCACGGTGATATCTACATAGTGTATACTTAAGTTTCGAAAGTAGGTCCCGCAACATGGTCTATTGAAATGTAATCAAAGGGGGAACATTTACAGTTCCAATTACATTTAAGTATTGTAGATATGCAAATCATATACGATTTAAATGAATGTCTTAAAAACGTGATGAACTGAGTAATTCTCCTTTTCAGAAACTTAGACTATGTAATCTCATTGGCAAATAACGTTACGTCATTGTTGAATTTCCTTTATTTAGGACGTTTTAAACCAATCACAACGGTGTGGTATACGCTTTTGAAAAAAAACTAAAATGCATTAGATTCTGAAACGGCAAATTGACCTATTTACATAGTAATTGACATACTTGTTGTAGGATTATTGCAGAGAATGATGCTGGAATCCCAGAACAAACCAAAAAATACACATCAGAAATTACAACTACAGCGCATGCACCAAGAAATGAAAATACAGAAGCTTCAACAGGAATTGGAAGAACGTAAGCTTCAACAAGTAAAGTTACAGCAGATGCTAGCTTTACAACAATCGTCAGTACATGATCCAGCACCTACACAATTAAACCATGACCCGATAGGTTCTGGTGGAATGGCTAGTTTTGATAGTCATGGTCAAGCTTCGTTGAAAGCTCTTCCTATGGACGCAATGATGCAAACATTAAGAAGCAGAATGAATAATGCTGGTGCGGGATCTTCTTCATCATTAATTCCAGATTTAAGTGGACTCAAAGGTCAATTAGATGCTATCGGCTTTCACACTCCAGGTCCTTCTGCGGCAAAGCCTTTTGATGTCAATTCTTTAATGCCAAAACAAGCCATTAAGGCAGCACAGCCAGCTACAAACAAGCATACAATAAATATTACTGTTAAAAGAAAAACAAAAGTAGATGTTCCTGGTCTTCCAGTTAACATGGCACAGTTTCAGAAACATAAGCCAGCAGCACAAATAAATTCAAATATTTCAACAAAACCTGCTGCCATAACACCTGAACTTTTATCAATGTTAGAAGCTTTGAGAGCTGGAAATGCAGCAAGTCCTGTTGCAGCAAGCCCTGCTGCTACACAAACAGTAGTAAATACAGCACCTGCAGCTGTACCAGTCAATGTAGCAAGGCAAACACCAGCAATGACAATGGGGGCATTAACAGGTGCCCCATCAATCCAACAAGTTAACCCTCTTGCGAATATGGTTCAGGCTGCCGCTGCTGTACAAACACAACAAGCTGGTGCCGTTTCTGGAAACATGTTAGCATCAGCTGTGACAGCAAAAAAAGCAAGCAATACCATGGCTGATATGCTTGACACACAATTGGATGCCATGTCGGACATGGCTGAGGCCGGAATGGGATTCGGAATGATGAATATGATGAGTGGGATGAACGTTATGGGGGGAATGATGGGAGGAGGTATAGGAGGGGGAATGGGAGGAGGAATGGGTGGGATGAGCGGCATGGGTGGAATGGGCGCGATGGGTGCGATGGGTGGAATGGGCGGGATGAGTGGAATGGGCGGTATGGGAGGTATGGTGGGAGGAGGGGCAGGGGGGATGGGAAATGGTATGGGAGTTGGTGGTGTTGGTGGAGTGGGATTCGGCGGTTTGGGCATGAATCGTATGATGACTTCGACGTTTATGTCACCGATGATGTTCTAACGACTCATTCAATGATTATAATATGATAATGATGGTAATACAAAGGGTCACAAAGGGTCGATGTGAGCAGGATATAGCTAGAGTCGGCAAGACAGTTCAAGCTTCCAAAGTAAATTTGAAAGGGTTAGAACATCGAAACCCAAATTGAGTCATTGATGTTGACTGAATATTCTGATGATGTTAGACAGATATGATTTTTCCACATTCATCTTAAATGTATTATTGTAAGTAATGCGGAATGTTTAAGCTGTGTTTTCTATAAGGACTGTACATCTCTTATTTTCGTGTACGTTTAAATATTTGAATTGCATTTGATTTTGACATCACGAGAAAACGTTTGTCAAAGTCATTCATAAAAATTATTTGTCGCATTTTAGTTCAGATTTGTAAAGTGATATGTAGAACTACCTACTAAAAATTATTTCTTTCTCAATCAGTAATGATATTTATATTTTGCATTGTTTATATTTGTATAATTTAATTTTGGATGTAACGCGTCTTCTGATTGGCTGACGTTGTTTTGTTTATCAGCTCATAAACATAATTTTGTCATGTGACCGTGACGTCATCAACGTTTTTTCATGGTTTACTCCGGTTTAAAATGGAATATAGAATTAAATTATAAGAAATAACCGTAATATTTTTTCTGTCTATTCGAAATAACATAAAAAATGTGGTGCACACTTTAAAATAACCCGCTACGCGGATTATTCAGTGTGCACCACATTTTTGATGTTATTTCTTCATAGACAGAAAAATTATTACAATCATTCCTTAAATAACATCATCGTATAAATCGAATTCACCCATTACATAACTTTTCAAACTGTCATTCATCGTTAAATTATTTTGAAAATCCATTAATGTTTATGGTTAAGTATTGTTTAAATGTGTATTACTTATATTTTATGCGAGCAGAAATTTTTTTCAAAGCTATCTTTGAACATCTGTTAAGGTGGCTGGGGCGTCTTAATTAAAATCCATAGAATTTTTTAATAATTTGTCAAAATGAAGTTTTTACATGCTTTTTTCAAAAATATAATAAAAAGTATGGGTCACCGGACTTTTTTTCCCACTACAGGTTGTGCAAAATTGCCAGATTTTGTATAGATTATGCATGGAAAATCCAATTTTGTGTGATAAAAGAAAACTACCTGATAGAATTTTAAGATGAATGCTTTCAGATAAGAAAAAGAAAAAAATGGGGTCACCGAACTTGTTTTCTTGCTACATATTAAAATTGGTAAATCAACACTTTCTATTATAAAATTACTATATCTGAGTTATCTCCCCTACTATTTGAGTTATCTTCTTTTATTTAGCAAAGTTGAAAAAAATGAATCAAACACAAATATGGTGATTTTTTTTAGAAAGAACAGCCGTAAATATGATAAAACACATAATTTTCTATATTTACATCAAAAGTCTTACACATGAATTACATACCACACTCAAAATTTGCACACTTTATTAAAGATATACACCAATTGTTATCTGCTTCTTCAAAATCCAAGATGGAGGAAGACACCCGAGCCACCTTAAGCTGAGAACATTCACCTCATCTTTCGCACGGTTGTTTTAGTAAATTTTCTTATTAGTTTGAAACGTCAATTTTCATTTTTAACAATATCATTGACGGTAACAATTGTATTGCAGCAGATGAACATTTCGATGATTAATATCTTTTCGGTGATTCAGAGCTATGCATGAGGGGATGATTCCTAACTTTAAAATGACTTCCAAAATTTCTTAAAAATTAGTTTTGCTTATTTCTTTCTTGATTTATTATAAATATTTAATATAGAGAAGGGGATTACCACATGGATAGTTTCAAGTTGTTTTCTCTTGACTAGTTCGGTCCATTTTACACCCATATATTGACCGCAACATGTATCAACAAAGGGCCGGGGTAACAATTAAAAAAATGAATATGAAAAAACCAATCCATTTTACCAAATCTAATTTATTTTGGCTTGCATGTTTTGAGTGCAGTCTCTTTACAGGAATATATCTCGCCCCAGATATTGAGGCATCCATTGAGCATCACTATAGAGACATTAATTCATTATTGTTATTAAACATAATTTATTCATCTTTAATTTCTTAAGATAAACACTATTGTATTGATTTTTTGTATTAACATTTGTATGAATTCATACATTTGTCAAATGCATTTGCGTGAATTAAGTTTTTCTGGTTAGATTCTTACACCAAATATGATTTACGATGACACTGATACTGCAATAAGCGAATATTTCGAATGCAGCTGTAAAGACCCAGATGTATGAGAGTTGATTTGTTTACAGATTACACTTAAAATTCAATGATACCAATGTTAAGTGGTTGATATCAATGTTAAGTGGTATAAAACATAACTGGAGCGATTTAATATCCCAAATGTTTAGAATAGCTAATAAAAATATCAACTAAATTTAGATACGGATTAATTTGAATACGGCAATAAAAAAATGTTATGAAATAAACTTGATTAAATGTAAGTCAGTAAAAAAAATGATTTTTTTAAATAAATGAAAATGTGTAAGTCGGGTATAAACAATAAATACCTGTAGAAATGCAACGTAAAATCAAATATTTACCAAGTGAAGTATCCTTATGAACATTTATAGTACCTTCATATCAATCCTACATGATTTCTTTGTGAGTATCCTGCTTCAAAATTTACTGATAAGCTTTTTATTCATTTTTATCATGATTAAGGATGTTTGCTACTCTGTTTCAAAAAACAAGCTTTTTAAAAGACCGTTATAAATTGATAGTATATAAATAAAGAAACTTAAAGAGCAGATAAAAATGAAGGGTCCATGTGCTTGTTTTTGAGATATAAGTCATTGAAAATTTGGCGGGAAATGATTCTCTCTAGATTTTTCATACATTTAACATTAGCTCCTGTTTTCTTTAAAAAAACTATGAAAAAATAACAAGGATTTAATAAAATTTAAAAGAATGGTTTTTAAACTATATGTAATAAAATTATGAAAAGAAAAGTAGGGGTTAGCGGGCAAAATTTTAATGTCACTACCATGGAAAAAACTAGAGGATTCCGAATATCCGACTTAAAAGTAAACAACAAGAGTAGCAAACATCCTTAACTGAAACAAATATTCAATGTCCGAAGTTCGTTATTGTAAACAGAGTCTAAACAGTTTTATTTAATGTTAATGTGTATAGAACATATGTTGGCAATACACTTTTTGTTGATTTGTACAATTGCATATGCTTATTTATTTCATTGACTTTTTTGTGAATAGCTATTTTGATAAATAAAATAATTTTTTGTTAGAATTTATTGGGGTATTTTATACAAGTTTTTCAACACCTACTTATATAATTAAATAATGTGTTGAACTTTGAAAGAAATGAACAAGAACACGTTGTAAACACAATATGTCTTACAAGTGAGAGGTTTGGCTAGCCATAAAACCAGGTTCAATCCACCATTTTCTACATAAGAAAATGCCTGTACCAAGTCAGGAATATGACAGTTGTTATCCATTCGTTTGATGTGTTTGAACTTTTGATTTTGCCATTTGATTGAGGACTTTCCTTTTTGAATTTTCCTCGGAGTTCAGTATTTTTGTGATTTTACTTTTTTCATACTGATAAAAGGGCAAAAATAGAAGTGCCAGCATACATTTTTCCACTCTTACGGAGTATATGTACTTATCTTTTAATCAGTAATTGAATATCTTACGTCCATTTGAAAATATCTCTACAGGCCCGAACTGTTAACCTACAATAATTATAACATTATTATTTTACACAGTCAAATATTCAATTCAAATATTAATTGCTATACAACAGTTAGTTAGTAGGGGAAAAGTACAAGAACAGGATAAGTACAAAACACAGATATAAAATGATATACAAATATACATTACATAATACAACAGGCAATAACGGATGGCTCTGGTCTGTTCGGAGTTTGTTCGAATCATTCAGGTTTGTTTTCCTTTATTTGTGATTTTAAAACATATTTACGGGTTTCTTAAACATCGGAGTACTAATGTTGTAAACACTGATGTGGTTCAGATGCATTCTTAAATTTTATAGTTTTAAGTAATGTGAGAATAGAACACAATCGGTAAAATTACAGATCTGACGACTATACTGGTATCTTCAGGATGTTCGCTACTCTGTTTCAGAATAACAAACTATTCATAAGACTTTTATAAAAGGATAGTATATAAATATAGGAAATAAAAAAGCAGAAAAATTTAAGGGTCTGTGTGCTTGTTTTCGAGATATAAGCCATTGAAAATTTGGCGGGAAATGATTCTCTCTAGATTTTTCATACTTTTAACAGTGTCCGCTTTTCTCCTTTAAAAACTATGAAAAAATAATAAGGATTTTATAGTATTTTCAAATATTGCTTTTAGAACTATATGTAATAAAATTTTGAAAATAAAAGTAGGGGTTAGTAGACAAATTTTTTTAATGGCAAAACATGGATAAAACAAGAGGATTCCGAAAATCTGCCAAAAATTCAAAAACAAGAGGAGCGAACATCCTTAAGTTCTAACACCACAAAACATGTTGATAACTATTGAGTTGAGACACCGACATATAGTATCGGTCAACAAACTTGATGGTGCTCATAAACTCTATGTAGTGTCGATTTCAGTCTTTTTCCGTCATAACTTTGTCGGAGCAGTTTTTGTGCAAGGAGCAAACCACTGTTAATGAAGTAAATATAGTATGAATATACACGAGCGTATTGTATTAACTGAGATCTGTAGACTCCATACGATGGAGCAGAGGGTATGTACCGATTGAGAAATGGTGACAATAGTAAAGTTGCAATCATAACGTTTGTCATATATTCTAGTTTGAAGTCTTCCATCTTTGTCAATATCGAAGAAGGAATGAAGATATGAAGCATATCTTCTACTTTCAGTAGTGTTCTTATTTCAAGGTCACTGGATTATATTAGTTGTAAGCGTTCATTGCAAAGTGTTTTAATGAGTGACAGAACATCATCAAGTTAACCTTAAGATCTTTCCGAGATAATTTTTGTTTGTCTTTGAGAAAGTTCAATTTGAATTCTGTATAAAAATTGTTAAACACCAAGTCGGTCAGTAATGGTGCACGATGAGTATACATTGGAATGTCGACTGTTTATTGAGATGCTGTAGTCGATCCTTAAATTGAACAAGAGTTTGATATTACCGCATAATTGTAAAGATTGTGATTGAGTATGTTGGAGTAGATCTTTTGAATTTTTAAGAATCCACATCTGATCGACATCACTAGTTAGATATACCTCATCACAACATTTCGAAAGACTTTCTTTTACTATGGAAAGTATGGTGTCAAATCTTTAGAAAGATGTTTAGTCAAACATCTTGACTCTCCGGCTATATATTGTTTTTAGAGGGAATTTTTTTAAATTACGGTATCCAGTATAAAGATGGAAGATTTCCGTCGTCCATTTGAAAATATCTACAGGCCCAAAATGTTAACCTACAATTATAGTAGAGATGTAATTATAACATTAGTATTTCATACAATCAAATATTCAATTCAAATGTTAATTACTATGTAACAGTTTCTTTGAAACAAGTACAAGAACAGTATAAGTACAAAACACATGTACACCAATAGAATGATTTAAAAATATAGATTACATAATACAATTTGCAATGACGGATGGCGCGTGCTGGACAGGAAATACTAAATTAGAGACAACAATTGTTTACCGATGTTTAAATCTCATAAATCAAAAAAGAAGAAACAAATCAATGTAACAAAAAAAAGGGGGAATCGCATGAACTCCACAAGAAAAGAGACCGAGCTTACCCTGTCAACGTCACGCGCTCTCGAAAAGCCATTTGTGATACGGTTTTCTGAGGTTACAAAGTTCTTATTTTTACACAAAAGGTACTTTAAAAACTAGCTATTTGCTATTTACATATAGTAACTTCTTGAATTTTACGCTTTTACCTATATAA
Source organism: Mytilus coruscus (assembly GCA_017311375.1). Taxonomy (NCBI): domain Eukaryota; kingdom Metazoa; phylum Mollusca; class Bivalvia; order Mytilida; family Mytilidae; genus Mytilus; species Mytilus coruscus. The sequence continues at coordinate 77,138,385 of CM029605.1, forward strand.
TACAAAAGAGAGGCGAAAGATACCAAAGAGACATCCAAGCTAATAAGTCGAAAATAAACTGACAATGCCATGGCTAAAAAAGAAAAAGACCAACAGACAAACAATAGTACACAAAACACAACATAGAAAACTAAAGACTGAGCAACACGAACCCCACCAAAACTGTTGCACGGACCCTACCAAAATATTACCTATATAATACAAATGGTTACGAACCCCACCAAAATATTACCTATATAATACAAATGGTTACGAACCCCACCAAAATATTACCTATATAATACAAATGGTTAAGTTCCGTCTAACATCACTGCACAGAGAATTGATGTCATGTTTGAGTACCTCAATTTGATGCGCATTTGGGATATTGACCCATGTGAAAGACTTATACATATGCATTATCTAACCATACGAAAGACAAATATATATATAGGTATTAATGAACCATCAACACGACTTCTACTGTTATATGTGTTTCATTTCGTACCATATTGACCACCAAATATATAATTTGCAAACTTGAAAATTCATGGCTCCCAAGAGTTAATGTTAGCTTGTACTCATTTTCACTGCATTTCCTGACATTTTGCTTGATTATGTATGAAAATTATTTGTACCAATTTTTTATAAACAAATCACCCATGACTTTTTTGGACATCATGGTACCAAGTCAGGTAAGAGCAAGCTAAAGAAGTAAAACTAAGCTTTCAATCGGTACAATTTTGGGGGAAAATTACTTGCTTAACATTTTTTTTTCACTACAAAATCATCGGAAAACAGTAAACTTTCCCCTCAAATTACACCAATTATATGTTTGATTTTACTTATTTTGGTTGCTCTTACTTGACCGAGTACCATGATGTCCAAGGTAACCAGTCGACAAATTATATAATCCAGAGTCAAAAGTCGGTAATATGAAAATAGTCTATTGTAATCTTGCATTTCTATTAGTTGACTCGATATTTTTACAAACGTGAGTTCCGTAGCTTATACGAGATTACAAGACTTTTTCTATATAATTGTATCAAGTTCTACTGATTGCCTCCCTTTTAACACCAAATCCAAGCTTTTGTTTTTTATATACATAATGAAAGTAAATATTTCAAGAGTCCTCTGGCCTCGGTCTAAAGACTGTTATAAAAAGGATCCAAGCTTATTTACCTGAATGTGTGATCTTGGGTTGAGTATATATGTAACTTTATCTATATCATTTAAATCTGTAAAGTGTGTATTCTCATTTATCGAAAAATCAAAATAAACTTTTCTAATTTTACTGTTAATATCACAATATAAAAAGAAATTAATTTCATCTATAAAAACAGTTATGTGTGATATTAGAAGTTAATTATTCGTTTTAGAAATTAGAGTCAAATGGTGGTAGACCATCTTCGAACGGAGCTTGTTTATAATATCCATGGCCACCGTCATGTAATACTACCCACTGAATGGTGCATGTTGAGTGTGGCTATTATTTTATAGTCTTGTTAAGTTTCACGCTTCTCCCTTTCACGTTCTTAACGAATAAGGTTTTAATCGTTTGAATCACTGGTCGATATTTCGCTGTTCGTATGTATAAGAAACATACTTACATTCATAAATCCTTACAGCTCAATCAGCATGATCAGAGTTTATTGCCACTGGAGTTCTTAAGAAATATTCATATTATTCAACAAATTAACAGCTAAGCTTACAGTAATACTTTGTTTTACACAGTTGTGGTCACTTTCTGAAAATTGACCGAGCAGATACGTTTGTTCTAGTTTTTATTTCCCTCTCATCGCGTTATTTGTTTTATATTTTCTAATAAAGGGCTTGATATGCAGTACAGTTTATTTTCATTGACTTCGTTCCCTGTTGTACTTGGTCGATACAAATGTCTATGGAGTTAATGTTGTTTTTACTTTATATTAACAGTATAATTTTGATACAAAACTCAGAGGTGTACTTTTCTGAAACTTTATTATTTGTAGAGATTATTATTTGTTTATCTTTTTGATCCATGAAGCGAAAAACAAAACAAGTAATTAATATTGCCTTGTAACTTTTATTTCTGCTAGTTTTTAGTATAGAATTGCTTACAAATAATATCTTCTAGAGATGTAATTAGGAACACAAAGTATAGTGTATTCCTGTTAAAGTCAAAACCCACGGACGGAAAAACACACCTATGATGTCTAAATATGAATGTAAAGATACAACGACAAATCATTATGTAGAATTGTATAGTCAGAAATATCTCGTGTTTAACAGAGAACAAATTCTCAAAATCTCTGAGATGAATTGCTTATCGCAATGAACACACGTGTTAGTTCTGCTTCAAAGCAGAAGGTCAGGACAATGTTTGACCAGGTATAGAAGTGTCTCATTGGAAATATTTGAACATCCATATAAATTCGGAATTTTTAAATGTGAGTGTTTTTGGTGCTTTCTCCTCCTGTCTCTATTAGAATGTTTTCTGTGAATTCTATTCTACTTGTTATAGTTGATCCGTGTTCTTTTAATCTGCATTTGATTGCTCCATCCCTAAACCACAGCAACATGACAAATCACGTGTTTCCATATATATACACGAAGTAATCAAGTAGAGAACACCACGTTCTGTACTTTCTGACGTCAAAAACGCGATTCTACGCCAGAGTTAATGTTAAAATTACGATTCGGTCCCAGTGCTTAAAATCCCTCGATCCTATGGGTTGATTTGGCATACATAAATAAAATACAAAAATAAGTAAGCAATAATCGAGGTTGTTAAATGTGATATATGCTTTTTTGTGCTTCTTTGTTAAATACTTGTTTGTTTTTGTTGTGATTAAGATTGTGACAGGGTGTTGACTGCTGTACCCCTATTTTGAAATTTTTACCTATCATGTCTGTTTGTTTTATTCACGCATCGTTGTCAATATAATGGAATTTGATGCGACTGTCATACAAGTGAGAGATTTAGCGCTATAAAACCAGGTTCAATCCACCATTTTCTACATAAGAAAATGCCTGTACCAAGTCAGGAATATGACAGTTGTTGTCCATTTGTTTGATGTGTTTGTGCTTTTGATTTTGCCATTTGATTAGGGACTTTCAGTATTGAATTTTCCTTTGAGTTCGGTAGTTTTGTTATTTTACTTTTTGTCACATTCTTTAAAGTGAGCAAACCTCAGTAACGGGCAATTGTCTCCTACGGCAACCAAGGATTCATCTGTAAATAGCGCACCCTTTTTAAAAGATACTTTCTGCAGAAACATACAAGACTTCGCCAGAAAGACGACGCTGTCATCATTAATATTCCAAATTAAACAAGTATGCAACTGGTTCAACTTTGGACAACCATGTGCAACTGACAACATGCCATCGTTACTAATTTTAGTTTGCATGTCATTTCCAAAAGTTAAATTTTCTAATGAAGAACAATTTCGACCAATGACAGAAATGCCCTTGTCAGTGATAGCTTCACAATTTTTGACATTGATAGATACTAACTGTTTTGAACGACTTGTGAACCATTCGAGACCTTGATCGTCAAATAGATTTGACAGTATTTCTATCTTTGTTAAGTTGTCACACGTTCTTGTAAAAGATTACTTGAAATGTAGTTACTTGAAAGACAAAAGAAGGTAATTTGGGATTCCTTCAATGATGCGCGCCAAATCGTGTTCATCATGCGAATGTAATGTACGTATTGACAATTGCAGTATATGTGGTTGTGCTGCAAGGAAAGATAATAAATACTTGTCAAAATCTTGTTGCTTGTCTTCATTATAGTAGCCTATGTCAAAATGAATACTTTATCTTCGACAAAACTTTGAACATGTTTTTTTTATGTCAACCCTAACAACTGCCCAAATCTTTATCCTTTCCAAGCACGGACATCTATTGCAAATTTCAGCAACAAATTTTCCTGATCGTAAAAGATCTTCAGATATATCAATGCATTTAAGGCTAGCAAATTTCACATGCTTGTCGTATTTTAAAAGTTTCCAAAATATTTCTTCTGTTATAGTAAGATTAACAATGAAATTCACCAGTTTATGTTTGACTAAGGAACGGTAAAATCGTTGAAGTTTATCGGTAGGTTCATAAATGTATTCAACATTATTCCAAAGGCATGTCGATGATGTCAGATCTCTCCAAATGTGACAAACGTTGCGGATAATGAAAAGTAAATCTCTCTGTGTTAAAAATGATAGAATCTTCACCAATACTTCAGGCGGCAAGTTGTTGATAGTCATTTTGTCTGAAACGAAACATTATTAACAGTGTAACATGTCTGATAAGTGTTTATCTTTTTAAACATAAAGTGAGCTTTGTCTGTCCAAAGGATAGATATTTCCAAGAAACCGAAATTTTGATTCAATGTCCGAAATTTCGACCCTATATTTATCTTTTAAAGTAACACATGAAGGTATTTTTTTAATACATATTTGAATTAAATAGGTAAAAAAAATAGTTGTATGGAAATTTTCGTCAAAATTCACCGTGTGATCATTGAAAATCGACAATGTGCAATGAGCTTAATGGTTTCTGACCCTTAAAGAAGCCCGAGGCTGTGGATGCTGTACCCTCTTTCGACAACAAATATGTTGTTCCAGCAGACAAAGCCTGAAATAATATTGTTTTCATATACAAAAACCGTTATTTGTTGCGCCTCACTAAAGAACTTGGAATTCACAACAAAACTGGATTATCACATATACCCCTACATCATTTACTAAAGAGCAGATTTTAGAAAATCACAAATCCGTCCTTCTATACTTCTGCATTAAAATAAAAAAAAGGATGGATTAAATCTTCAATGTTTATACTGGATACCTAAACTTCACAAAATACCCTATAAAGAACGATATATAGCCGGGTCGTCAAGATGTTTGACTAAACATACTTTTACAGTTCCTACACTATGCTTTCCACAGTAATGACGGCCTTCAGAAATATTGTGATAAATTAAAATTAACTAGTGGTGTCAGTCAGATGTGGATTCTTAAAACTATAAACAATAGACTATTTTCATATTACCGACTTTTGACTCCGGATTATATAATTTTTCGACTGGTTACCTTGGACATCATAGTACCAAGTCAGGTAAGAGCAAGCTAAAGAAGTAAACTAAGCTTTCAATCGGTACAATTTTGGGGAAATTACCTGCTTAACATTTTTTCACTACAAAATCATCGAAAACAGTAAACTTTCCCTCAAATTACACCAATTATATGTTTGATTTTACTTATTTTGGTTGCTCTTACTTGACCGAGTACATGATGTCCAAGGTAACCAGTCGACAAATTATTTAATCCAGAGTCGAAAGTCGGTAATATGAAAATAGTCTATTGTAATCTTGCATTTCTATTAGTTGACTTGATATTTTTACAAACGTGAGTTCCGTAGCTTATACGAGATTACAAGACTTTTTCAATATAATTGTATCAAGTTCTACTGATTGCCTCCTTTTAACACCAAATTCAATCGTGTATTGAGCTTTTGTTTTTTATATACATAATGAAAGTAAATATTTCAAGATTCCTCTGGCCTCGGTTCTATAGACTGTTATAAAAAGGATCCAAGCTTATTTACCTGAATGTGTGATCTTGGGTTGAGTATATATGTAACTTTATCTATATCATTTAAATCTGTAAAGTGTGTATTCTCATTTATCGAAAAATTAAGATAAACTTTTCTTATTTTACTGTTAATATCACAATATAAAAAGAAATGAATTTCATCTATAAAAACAGTTATGTGTGATATTAGAAGTTAATTATTCGTTTTAGAAATTGGAGTCAAATGGTGGCAGACCATCTTCGAACGGAGCTTGTTTATAATATCCATGGCCACCGTCATGTAATACTACCCACTGAGTGGTGCATGTTGAGTGTGGCTATTATTTTATAGTCTTGTTAAGTTTCACGCTTCTCCCTTTCACGTTCTTAACGAATAGGGTTTTTAATCGTTTGAATCACTGGTCGATATTTCGCTGTTCGTATGTATAGGAAACATACTTACATTCATAAATCCTTACAGCTCAATCAGAGTTTATTGCCACTGGAGTCCGTAAGAAATATTCATATTATTCAACAAATTAACAGCTAAACTTATACATGTTATAGTAATACTTTGTTTTACCAAGTTGTGGTCACTTTCTGAAAATTGACCGAGCAGATACGTTTGTTTTTATTTCCTTCTCATCGCGTTATTTGTTTTATATTTTCCAATAAAGGGCTTAATATGTAGTACAGTTAATTTTCATTGACTTCGTTCCCTGTTTCGTACTTAGTTGATACACATGTCCATGGAGTTAGTGTTGTTTATACTTTACACTTATTAATAGTATTTTGATACAAAACTAAGAGGTGTACTTTTCTGAAACTTTATTATTTGTAGAGATTATTATTTGTTTATCTTTTGATCCATGAAGCGAAAACAAAACAAGTAATTAATATTGCCTTGTAACTTTTATTTCTGCTAGTTTTAGTATAGAATTGCTTACAAATAATATCTTCTAGAGATGTAATTAGGAACACAAAGTATAGTGTATTCCTGTTAAAGTCAAAACCCACAGACGGAAAAACACACCTATGTTGTCTAAATATGAATGTAAAGATACAACGACTAATCATTATGTAGAATTGTATAGTCAGAAATATCTCGTGTCTCATTGGAAATATTTGAACTTCCATATAAATTCAGAATTTTTAAATGTGAGTGTTTTTTGGTGCTTTCTCCTCCTGTCTCTGTTAGAATGTTTTCTGTGAATTCTATTCTACTTGTTATAGTTGATGCCGTGTTCTTTAAATTTGCATTTGATTGCTCCATCCCTAAACCACAGCAACATGACAAATCGAGTGTTTCCATATATATACACGAAGTAATCAAGTAGAGTACACCATCTTCTGTACATTCTGACGTCAAACACGCGATTCCACGCCAGAGTTAATGTTAAAATTACGATTCGGTCCCAGTGCTTAAAATCCCTCGATCCTATGGGTTGATTTGGCATACATAAATAAAATACAAAATAAGTAAGCAATAAACGAGGTTGTTAAATGTGATATATGCTTTTTGTGCTTCTTTGTTAAATACTTGTTTGTTTTGTTTTTGTTGTGATTAAGATTGTGACAGGGTGTTGACTGCTGTACCCTATTTTGACATTTTACCTATCATGTCTGTTTGTTTTATTCACGCATCCTTGTCAATATAATGGAATTTGATGCGACTATCATACAAGTGAGAGATTTAGCGCTATAAAACCAGGTTCAATCCACCATTTTCTACATAAGAAAATGCCTGTACCAAGTCAGGAATATGACAGTTGTTGTCCATTTGTTTAATGTGTTTGTGCTTTTGATTTTGCCATTTGATTAGGGACTTTCAGTATTGAATTTTCCTTTGAGTTCGGTATTTTGTTATTTTACTTTTATCACATTCTTTAAAGTGGGCAAACTTCAAATGCGGACAATTGTCTCCTATGGCAACCAAGGATGCATCTGTAAATTGTGCACCCTTTTCAAAAGAAACTTTCTGCAGAAGCGTACAAGACTTCGCCAGGAGGACGACGCTGTCATCATTAATATTCCAAATAAAACTAGTATGCAATTGTTTCAACTTAGGACAACCATGAGCAACTGACAACAAGCCATCGTTACTAATTTTAGTTTGCATGTCATTTCCAAAAGTTAAATTTTCTAATGAAGGACAATTTTGACCGATGAAAGAAATGCCCTTGTCAGTGATAGCTTCACAATCTTTAACATTGATCGATACTAATTGTTTTGAACAACTTGTAAGCCATTCGAGACCTTGGTCGTCAAATAGATTTGAATGTATTGCTATCTTTGTCAAGTTGAGATGTAGTCTTTTAAAAAGATGACTTGATATGTAGTTACTTGATAGACAAAGGGAGGTAATTTGGGGATTCCCTTCAATAATGTGCGACAAATCATGTTCATCGTGCGAATGTAATGTACGTAATGACAGTTGCTGAATATGTGGCTGTGCTGCAAGGAAAGACAATAAATACTTGTCAAAATCTTGTTGCATGTCCTCATTATAGTAACCTACGTCAAAGTCAATAAACTTCTTCTTCGACAAAACTTTGAACATGTTTTTTACGTCAACCCCAGCAACCGCCCAAATCTTTATCCTTTCCAAACCGGGACATCTATTACAAATTTCAGCAAAGATTTTTCCTGATCGTAAAAGATCTGCAGAAATATCAATGCTTTTAAGGCTTGCAAATTTGACATGCTTGTCGTATTTCAAAAGTTTCCAAAATAGTTCTTCTGTTATTTTAAGATTGACAATGAAATTAACCAGTTTATGTTTGACCAAAGAACGGTAAAATCGATTAAGTTTATCTTTGCGAGGTTCATACATGTATTCAACATAATTCCAAAGGCATATCGATGATGTCAGATCTCTCCAAATGTGACAAACATTGCGGATAACGAAAAGTAAATCTCTGTGTTAGAATCTTCACCAATACTTCAGGCGGCAAGTTGTTGATAGTCATTGTGTCTGAAACGACACATTATTAACAGTGTAACATGTCTGATAAAATGTCCTTGGGAACTATAGCTTATATACTTCATACACTACGTAATTGGTCAATATTAAAAAGCATCGACAAACGCTATGAAGACAATGACTTATGAAAGTTGTGTCGTTTGTAAAACTTTGCTGTTATTTTATTTTGACTTTCAGAATAACAAAAGTAGGGATGGTGATTTGCTTCTTTGTTGTATTTAAAGCCTTTCTAATGATAATTTGCTTACAGGAAGTGTATTTTGTGTATGTCTTGTAAGTTTGAATGAACCACCTCCTTATAAACTATTCCCGAAGTAAGAAGCACATTGAATGGAAAATCAAAATTGTTATTAATTTATCAAAATCATCCTTCAGACATTAGTCTGTCAGAATTTACTATTTCAAAAGGCCTAAAACAATTTCGCTATTGAGACTAATTCTGCTACTTCCGTTATTGAGAGTAGTTCTGCTAAGTACAGATTGTTTATAATAGTTACTAGTATGGACATTGCTTACTCTAGGCTATTCAAACCAGTGACAACTACTTCCAAAGATGATGAAAAACGTAGTTTTTATCGTGTAGAATTTGCTAAAAAGGTTTGGATGCCATCACTGTTAGCAATATTTTCCCAATAAAAATATGTGCACAAAACAAATCTGAATACTTAAAAACATAAAACTACACGTGTCGTTTCATATACCTATACCAAGCTTATTGCTTCAAAAATTTCAAAACACAAGAGGGTATAAGAGACTTTTGCCCTCACGGATGTGAAGTACAAACCTCAAAATTTCTTTTGAGAATCGTCCTCATACAAATCCAGTCTCGCTGATCATGTTAAAACTGAAGATCTTGTCATCGAAAATAAATGAACAACTTAGAGAGTTGTTAGCAAATGACACGAAATGTCGGATACCACAGCTCATCAACTGGAACAATAACTTAAGGTTACGGATGGATGCAGTTAAGGACCATGCAAGAAAACGGGTAAATCGCGAAAAACTGACAACGCCATAGAAACAAAAACGACAAACTACCTAAAGACTTACAACCGTATACAAAACATAAGATAGAAAAACTAGAGACTGAATATCATAAACCCAAGGAAAAACCGGGGTGATCTAATGTGCTCCGGAAGGGAAAAGTACTTGGAATTTACAGCAAAACTAGGAATCCGAAAAATATACCTCTACATCATATAATTTCACGAAAGAGGAAATTTTAGAAAATTGATAATCTGTACTACTCTCCTTTGATATTTACATAAACAAGGACGATAGAAAGTATCCCATCTTTATACTCGGTACATGAATTTCACAAAATTCAGTATACTGAAAGATATATAACCGGGTCGTCTACAAAAAATGGGTAACGTAAATACAAATTCCTTCTTTTAGGTTATGAAAATCTTACTTTGAGAAGAACCATACTGATTCCAACAACAAAATCATCGAAGATGATATCATCAAAATGCTGAACTTTTGATCGACAACATATTTGTTGAGCTTGAATAAGTGATAGTTCAACAAACAGTTGGTATTCCAATGGGTACTAATTGTGCATCACTAATGGTCGACTTGTTTTGGTTTTTTTGGTATTTATATGAAGCAGAGTTCATACAAAGCCTTCTCAAAGACTACAAAACAACTTACAAATTTCTTTTATTTCACTCTCAAATATATTGATGAAATTCTGTCACCCAATAACCAACATTTCAATGCTTAGATCTCAAATATCCATGTGAGGTTGAGATTAAGGGTACTACTAAAATAGAAGGTCTGTGTCATATCTAGATCGTCTCTTCGATTTTGACATAATCAGACGGACGACTTCAAACTAGAATCTATGAAAAAACGTCATGATATTATCTTTCCAATTGTCAACTTCCATTTCTCAGAAGTTATTTAACCTCTGCTCCATCGTCTGTCGTTTACATATATCAGGGTAAGACAGTTAAGGTTTTATTCTCGTTAATGTTAATACTATACTGACTTTATTTACAGGGGTGTGCTCCTTACACAAAACCATCTGCTTCAGGGTTATGAGGAAGAACGACTGAACTCGACACTTTATAATTTTAACGGTCGCTATCACAAAAGTCGTCTGATCTGTGACTTTAACTGTTTACCAAACTTTGAATTTTTCGATATACTAAGGAGTTTCGACCCAAGAAATAGATTGCCTTAGTTGTATTCGGCAAAACTTTTCTGAATTTGGGCCTCAATGTTCGTACTTTGTTTTCGTATTTTTTTAACTTTTTTGATTCGAGTGTCGTTTGTAGATGAAACGCGCGAGTGTGAATTTGTATGGCGGGGGATGCATCATGCATGCATGGCTGAAGACGATTACCCTGTCGATGCAACCGCTCTCGCAGCTTGAGGGTTTGTATAATGATGCAAATAGACGTGATATTTAAAGACAATATTTACTAATAAATTATAAATAAAGTTTTGTTGGATAATGGAAAAATGCACAGAAGTTAACGAGAATATTTATCAATAAATTATAAAATAAGTTGACCAAGGAATAGACGTAAATAAAACAAATTTAAGAAACTTTAATTTGTTTATAGAACAATTTCTAAAAATATAAATGTTAGTATTTTATCTTTTAAGCATATTTAATAACCTTGTCTCAAAAATGTCCCCAGCTAATTGATAAATGTGTCAGCTTAGAAGGCATAAAGATAATTATACATACTTTTGAAATTAATAGAAATGAACAATTAAGATTAAGTAATTCTTCCTTTATCCGAGATATTCCGTTCATTAAAACATAGTTCAAAGAAAGTTATTATACTGAGTAACAAAATATTCACGTGTCAAATTTAGCCCAGTTCTGCTATATAAAGTCGTGCAAAATAAGTTGGTTCATGAGACTGTGAACCAGAATTAAAATATAGTTAGCAGACTGGATTATCTTTTAAGGTTAGTAAGGATTAAACGTTTTAATGGTACCAAACCTTCTCCCTTTTTCTGAAACAATAGTATAACATCACAACATAGAAAAACACACGATAAAACATCAATTGGAATGTGTATGTATAAATAATTTTGCTAGTATAGTATATCGATAATGGTGTTACCACTTGAAGGAAACAAATACAATTTCTCTAATGTGGATAAAATTGCTGATTATGAAGAAATTTCTGTTTTCATGATCATGAAAATATACAAGAAAAACTAGAAAAACAAATACCAGTAAAATCATTTAAAAATAAATATTCAATTGTGCAATATTTGGGGCTGGAAAGATTTTGTAAAAAGAAATGATCGATTAGTTGTGGTTTGCTTTATGTCCAGTGTCAAACATCTCATGCATATTTCAGAAGAGAACAAAATCAATAAATTTAATAGGAACATTGTAGGTTCTGTGCTAGTCTACTGACCAAAAATTTAATTAAAGTCAATTATTTGATACAATTCAACACAATAAAAATAGAACTAAAAGTCAGACGTTGATCCTCTAAATAAATGATAAATGACCATCTAAACTTTCTATAAAGGAAAAATACCTTTATTATGAGCTGTTTATTTTTCTTATTCATTCTTTTAAACTCAATGTTGAAATGGCAAAGCATGCATAGCTATACGTTTTGAATAATATTGTATTATTGGATGATGAGTATCTACATGAAGATAATTTTGAGGTGAAGTTATAAAAATAGAAAATTTCAAAAGGTCCTGCAATAGGGCTCGGCGGGATGAAGGCAGACAATTTAAAATAATACTGAAATCGGGATCAATTGGACAAGGACAGAAATTTCAATAGGTTAACTAGGAGTCCCTTAAATGAATAAACACACTGAGGGTCCTTTAGCAAACAAAGGGCGTAACAAGCAAGGGCGGTTATAGTCGGCTACTCGATGGTCCCTGCTATCCATCCGACACATTTCTTGTTTGACGTTCTGCCTGGGAAGAATTTTCGAGATTTTCAAAAAATACGGTTTCCTACGAGGACCCTCGGAAAATCTGACAGTGGGTGACTGCGGGTCTTACAACGAGCAACAGGGGAAAATATACCATCAAGACAATTTTCATATAAGGGTCCCACTGACTGTCTTAAGAGATGGCCCGCTACATTCATGCTTCAGTGATTCCATATGTAATCAACAAAATGTTCCAATGAAAGGAGGGCCCCTTGGGTCCGCCTATGGTAGCACTATATTAACATTACTAATAGGCATTGGATTATTGAAATTTGAGAAAATAACAATTATCTTCATGGATTTTTAGCAGCAAATTAAAAAATATTGACAATATGATAACTCTAGATCTTTACACAGGGTAACTTTAAAAGAATTATATACATGTACATATACTTTGATTTTCACCGAAAGCTCATTACAGAAAGATGTTTGTCAAAATTAGTATATTGTCTTTCTTTTAACAAAAAAAATACATTTTACTTTGAAACAGGAGTCAATGTTTATAAATAACATATTATACATGTGACTTTTGTCCGCGACTTTTTGTCTGTGACTTTCTGTCCTTCATTCTGACCGTTATCATGACCAGGAAAATGACTTTATACCTATTTATATGTAATAGGCTTTGCATCAAATTTATAGAAACACTTAGATTGAACCATTACTTTTTCAAATAAGAAAATATAAAATGCTTACAAACATATTAGCAAACGATAAATGTATTGACTTTCGGGAACAAGGCTCTGGCAACCCTCAAGTAAAGTCCGCGAATATGTATACTTACATTTTATGAAAATATTTTAAACTACCAGGATATCGTGCATGCAGGGGCTCGGCATACCGCAAGTAGTCCGCGAAATGTTTATTTGTTTTTATGAAAATATTTAAAACTACCAAGATATCCAACTCAAGGCTCAGGCATGCCTTAGGTAGTACGTGGAAATAATTATTTACTGTGAGAAAATATTAAAAAGAAAACAATATTGGATTTAACAACTACATGTATTTATGTATGGCCTACTTCAATCACACCTTTTGTGTGTTACTTTATATTTGTGATCAAACGTGTCAAATTATAACCAGTAACATACAACATAATTTACAACACAGTTAAATACAATATACTACTCAATACCATAAAAGTTTTAAATAATCCAGTGCTCGTCAAAGTACCCTAAACTGTTTTTCCCAGTTTTTACCATTCAATCTTAATGTTAATTTTTCCTAAATTTTAAGCAAATCCTACATTTTGTCCTATAAGATCTAAATAAGTTTTAGGTAGTTCAACGACCAGGACACAGTAAAACGTTGGTAAGGTCAAGTTTTTACCCAAAACATATTGTTTTCTCTGTTTTTTTTTTTTTTTTTTTAATAATATTAAATAACACAGAAATTTTCATCGGTCAGGTCATTGCTGTTGTTGGTCAGGTCAGTGTCAACGTTAGGAAGGTAACATTTTCTGAATTTTTATTATTTTTTCAATATTTATCCATTAATTTATATATTAAAACTTTGGACAACCATGTGCAACTGACAACATGCCATCGTTACTAATTTTAGTTTGCATGTCATTTCCAAAAGTTAAATTTTCTAATGAAGAACAATTTCGACCAATGACAGAAATGCCCTTGTCAGTGATAGCTTCACAATTTTTGACATTGATAGATACTAACTGTTTTGAACGACTTGTGAACCATTCGAGACCTTGGTCGTCAAATAGATTTGACAGTATTTCTATCTTTGTTAAGTTGTCACACGTTCTTGTAAAAAGATTACTTGAAATGTAGTTACTTGAAAGACAAAGGGAGGTAATTTGGGGATTCCCTTCAATAATGCGCGCCAAATCGTGTTCATCATGCGAATGTAATGTACGTATTGACAATTGCAGTATATGTGGTTGTGCTGCAAGGAAAGATAATAAATACTTGTCAAAATCTTGTTGCTTGTCTTCATTATAGTAGCCTACGTCAAAATGAATAAACTTTATCTTCGACAAAACTTTGAACATGTTTTTTTTTATGTCAACCCTAACAACTGCCCAAATCTTTATCCTTTCCAAGCACGGACATCTATTGCAAATTTCAGCAAAGAATTTTCCTGATCGTAAAAGATCTTCAGATATATCAATGCCTTTAAGGCTAGCAAATTTCACATGCTTGTCGTATTTTAAAAGTTTCCAAAATATTTCTTCTGTTATAGTAAGATTAACAATGAAATTCACCAGTTTATGTTTGACTAAGGAACGGTAAAATCGTTGAGGTTTATCGGTAGGTTCATAAATGTATTCAACATTATTCAAAAGGCATGTCGATGATGTCAGATCTCTCCAAATGTGACAAACGTTGCGGATAATGAAAAGTAAATCTCTGTGTGTTAGAAACGATAGAATCTTCACCAATACTTCAGGCGGCAAGTTGTTGATAGTCATTGTGTCTGAAACGAAACATTATTAACAGTGTAACATGTCTGATAAAATGTCCTTGGGAACTATAGCTTATATACTTCATACACTACGTAATTGGTCAATATTAAAAAGCATCGACAAACGCTATGAAGACAATGACTTATGAAAGTTGTGTCGTTTGTAAAACTTTGCTGTTATTTTATTTTGACTTTCAGAATAACAAAAGTAGGGATGGTGATTTGCTTCTTTGTTGTATTTAAAGCCTTTCTAATGATAATTTGCTTACAGGAAGTGTATTTTGTGTATGTCTTGTAAGTTTGAATGAACCACCTCCTTATAAACTATTCACCGAAGTAAGAAGCACATTGAATGGAAAATCAAAAATTATTATTAATATATCAAAAATCATCCTTCAGACATTAGTCTGTCAGAATTTACTATTTCAAAAGGCCTAAAACAATTTCGCTATTGAGACTAATTCTGCTACTTCCGTTATTGAGAGTAGTTCTGCTAAGTACAGATTGTTTATAATAGTTACTAGTATGGACATTGCTTACTCTAGGCTATTCAAACCAGTGACAACTACTTCCAAAGATGATGAAAAACGTAGTTTTTATCGTGTAGAATTTGCTAAAAAGGTTTGGATGCCATCACTGTTAGCAATATTTTCCCAATAAAAATATGTGCACAAAACAAATCTGAATACTTAAAAACATAAAACTACACGTGTCGTTTCATATACCTATACCAAGCTTATTGCTTCAAAAATTTCAAAACACAAGAGGGTATAAGAGACTTTTGCCCTCACGGATGTGAAGTACAAACCTCAAAATTTCTTTTGAGAATCGTCCTCATACAAATCCAGTCTCGCTGATCATGTTAAAACTGAAGATCTTGTCATCGAAAATAAATGAACAACTTAGAGAGTTGTTAGCAAATGACACGAAATGTCGGATACCACAGCTCATCAACTGGAACAATAACTTAAGGTTACGGATGGATGCAGTTAAGGACCATGCAAGAAAACGGGTAAATCGCGAAAAACTGACAACGCCATAGAAACAAAAACGACAAACTACCTAAAGACTTACAACCGTATACAAAACATAAGATAGAAAAACTAGAGACTGAATATCATAAACCCAAGGAAAAACCGGGGTGATTTAATGTGCTCCGGAAGGGAAAAGTACTTGGAATTTACAGCAAAACTAGGAATCCGAAAAATATACCTCTACATCATATAATTTCACGAAAGAGGAAATTTTAGAATAATTGATAATCTGTACTACTCTCCTTTGATATTTACATAAACAAGGACGATAGAAAGTATCCCATCTTTATACTCGGTACATGAATTTCACAAAATTCAGTATACTGAAAGATATATAACCGGGTCGTCTACAAAAAATGGGTAACGTAAATACAAATTCCTTCTTTTAGGTTATGAAAATCTTACTTTGAGAAGAACCATACTGATTCCAACAACAAAATCATCGAAGATGATATCATCAAAATGCTGAACTTTTTGATTGACAACATATTTGGTGAGCTTGAATAAGTGATAGTTCAACAAACAGTTGGTATTCCAATGGGTACTAATTGTGCATCACTAATGGTCGACTTGTTTTGGCTTTTTTTTGGTATTTATATGAAGCAGAGTTCATACAGAGCCTTCTCAAAGACTACAAAACAACTTACAAATTTCTTTTATTTCACTCTCAAATATATTGATGAAATTCTGTCACCCAATAACCAACATTTCAATGCTTAGATCTCAAATATCCATGTGAGGTTGAGATTAAGGGTACTACTAAAAATAGAAGGTCTGTGTCATATCTAGATCGTCTCTTCGATTTTGACACAATCAGACGGACGACTTCAAACTAGAATCTATGAAAAAAACGTCATGATATTATCTTTCCAATTGTCAACTTCCCATTTCTCAGAAGTTATTTAACCTCTGCTCCATCGTCTGTCGTTTACATATATCAGGGTAAGACAGTTAAGATTTTATTCTCGTTAATGTTAATACTATACTGACTTTATTTACAGGGGTGTGCTCCTTACACAAAACCATCTGCTTCAGGGTTATGAGGAAGAACGACTGAACTCGACACTTTATAATTTTAACGGTCGCTATCACAAAAGTCGTCTGATCTGTGACTTTAACTGTTTACCAAACTTTGAATTTTTCGATATACTAAGGAGTTTCGACCCAAGAAATAGATTGCCTTAGTTGTATTCGGCAAAACTTTTCTGAATTTGGGCCTCAATGTTCGTACTTTGTTTTCGTATTTTTTTTTTTAACTTTTTTGATTCGAGTGTCGTTTGTAGATGAAACGCGCGAGTGTGAATTTGTATGGCGGGGGATGCATCATGCATGCATGGCTGAAGACGATTACCCTGTCGATGCAACCGCTCTCGCAGCTTGAGGGTTTGTATAATGATGCAAATAGACGTGATATTTAAAGACAATATTTACTAATAAATTATAAATAAAGTTTTGTTGGATAATGGAAAAATGCACAGAAGTTAAAGAGAATATTTATCAATAAATTATAAAATAAGTTGACCAAGAAATAGACGTAAATAAAACAAATTTAAGAAACTTTAATTTGTTTATAGAACAATTTCCTAAAAATATAAATGTTAGTGTTTTATCTTTTTAAACCTTGTCTCAAAAATGTCCCCCAGCTAATTGATAAATGTGTCAGCTTAGAAGGCATAAAGATAATTATACATACTTTTTGAAATTGATAGAAATGAACAATTAAGATTAAGTAATTCTTCCTTTATCCGAGATATTCCGTTCATTAAAACATAGTTCAAAGAAAGTTATTATACTGAGTAACAAAATATTCACGTGTCAAATTTAGTCCAGTTCTGCTATATAAAGTCGTGCAAAATGAGTTGGTTCATGAGACTGTGAACCAGAATTAAAATGTAGTTAGCAGACTGGATTATCTTTTAAGGTTAGTAAATATTTCACTGTTGTTTAATTGTTTTCTATATAAATTTAGGAAATTAAAAGGTGTTTTCCAGTAAAGTAATTTTTATTCATATTCACAAATAAAATCGTGATATAGATTAAATAAAATATAGGCAAAGTTTGAAATAATATTAAAGTAAATGATTTAAATAAAAGTCCTAAACTTATAAAAAGTATTTAACTTTTTGTGAAGATAACTTTGAAATTACAATTCTTATTTTGATACTTGATTTAATGTTAAAAGTTAACGAATTAAGGGGAGATAACAAATGACATGACTGTTCATTCACCAGAATTAAAATGTAGTAAGCAGACTGGATTGTCTTTTAAGACTGTGAACCAGAATAAAAATGTAGTAAGCAGACTGGATTGTCTTTTAAGACTTTGAACCAGAATAAAAATGTAGTTAGCAGACTGGATTGTCTTTTAAGGTCCCGTTGTCATGCCGAGTCCAAGCTAGTTCCCAAATAATTTAACATCAATGTGAGCAGTTCCCGCAAAAGATTTAATCACAACATGAAACAAAGATATCAACACAGATTACAAAGACGGGACCAAGTTCCCGCATAATATTTGTGCGATTTACTCAGGTTTTGTTTATTACCTTGATTTTTCTCTTCCTAATCGATTTACGAGATTTGAACATTGGTAACCTACTGTCGGCTCAACTTTTTCTCGTCCCGCTCGTAGTTTAGTCAATTTCTTTAAAGGTTAATGAGATAAATGTCATGCCCGAAAACTAAAGTTTTCCCTGGCATATACAATTGAAATTTCAATGCTACTCCACTTCATCCCATCCCAATTTTACACACCTCATAGATACATATTTTAAGGTTCATGTGGACCCTTTGGCTAAATGGCTGCTTTTTCACCTCAAAATCTACTCTGAGTACAGACAAACATGTGCACCTGGAAAAGTTTTAAGGCATAGCATGCCCTAGATAAATAAAATTCAAATGCATTGTATGTTTTAGAAAATTTAAAACTTAACTGGATTTTGCAGAAGATGATAAAATTAACTAACCCCCTATTTTGTCATCCCATCATGTATCAACATTCCAAGTTTTTTTTCAAATCAGACAAAGTTTTACTATCATAGGATCAAAGGTTAAAGTCAAGATCAAGAGTGATCTGACTTTGGTATATGACATGATACAACTGCCTACTGGAGACGTGAAAGGCCAAAGTCAAGCGTGATGTGAACAAATAAAAGTCACCATATGACCTAGAACAATAACAAAAATCCATACAGTATAGAAAGTTATAATAGGATAGGAAACCTACGTCTCATGCATTTAAATGGCGATCATTGGATTGTTAACGTTGTCAGAGTAATATTAATTACTACATGATAGTTATCACCTGATTTTAGTTAAGTCAAAAACAAAATGCTATTTTTTTTTCCAAAACACTCCAACACAGCTGTCCGATAAGTAGCGTGCTCGGTAACACTTGTAGCCGAAATACCCCAGATAAAAGCATTATCAAAGCAGTCTGAATCATTTTTGATGAAGACACGTTATTCACACTTAATTAAGATTAAAATAATGCCTGTCTCATACTTTCCGATATGATATTCTGCGTGATAGGTATACGAATATTTACGTGCTGTTGTACAGACTCTGAATAAAAACATAGATTACCATACTTTTGTTTGAAAATTTTACTCGGTAAGAATGATAAAGCAGTGCGAACAATTGGTAAAAGACAGACAATACAAAAATTAAATGTCTGGTAAAATTTCCAAACTATATCTCTTTGAAATGAAACATAGAGATCATATCTGGGAACCAGTAGGTACAATGTACACCAAATTAAATATCTATGAATGTAATGATTTCCTCCAAAAGAGGTGTGGTTTGTTAATCAGCTATATGCAGTTGCTTACATCCTAGTCCTCTGGTCTTCTATGTCTCAATCATACCACATCCTTTTTATATTGAAATTGACAAGAATGATAACACAGTCGGAATGAGAGTACGCATATCACGTGATTCCAAAGTGTATCAAACTGCAAATGTCATGACTAGGAACTTGATAAAACTGACAAAAGACATTTTACACAAAGTTAACTTTTTACTCTGAGACTCTTATAAAACGAGTGACAGAATTTAATTGATAAGAAATGGTAATCCAGAGATTTTTTTAGATATACTTGTAGACTGTACTGTATTTTTTAAATTTTGTTATGTAGCAAGAAAACAAGATCGATGATCAACATTGTTTTTATATAAATATAAGGAGATTGATTGATTGATTGATTGATTTGTGTTGAACGCCACTTTCAGCACTACTGTGCCACTTCGTTGCGGTCAGTTTTTATTGGTGAGGAAGCCGGAGTGCTCGGAGAGAACCACCGAACTTCGGTACCAAAACTGACAATCCCAGTCAATTAAGATTGGAGTCGAGCGCACCAATATAAGGAGATGTGGTATATTGCCAATGAGACACCAAAGTTCAAAAGAAGTGGATGTAAGCAATTATAGGCAAAGTTTTGTACTTACTTATTGAATTATGCCTTCTCAGTTTTTATTTTAAAATGATATCATTTATTTATGAGTATCTTTTAATTTATATAAATATAGTTATCTTTAACTTTCCACTGCGTAATCTTTATACAGTCAAAACATGCAATTAAGCTCGCTTTGAATTTCTGTCAATAATTTTTTTTCAAATAACTTGATATGAAATATATTTAGCACATACAATTTCGATATAAAGAAATCTATAATTTGTAGTTTTATTTTAAAATGATATCATTTATTTATGAGTATCTTTTAATTTATATAAATATAGTTATCTTTAACTTTCCACTGCGTAATCTTTATACAGTCAAAACATGCAATTAAGCTCGCTTTGAATTTCTGTCAATAATTTTTTTTTCAAATAACTTGATATGAAATATATTTAGCACATACAATTTCGGTATAAAGAAATCTATAATTTGTAGTTTTTTGAGATCTTAAAATCCTTAACATCGTCCTCTTGACATGAGATGAAACAAGTGCTTGACAAATATAATACGTTAATCGGTCTGGTGTTCTGTAAGCAAACCAATTCTCAAAGATCAAATTGCATTCATTCATAGTCACTAGAGTAGTTAAGCTTCAATCATCTAATTATTGAGCATATTTTTTGTATGTTTGATTGGCATGTGCAGTTGAACAGGTAAATTGCTGTATGGCAGTAGGAATTGTTTGCTCAATGGCAGTTCTTATCTATAATTCAATAATGTTGTCAATTGTTCTTGGGTTTAACGGATTTTACCATTATTTCTGTTAAATATTGGTAAACTCTATGCAACAGTAATATCTGTGTAGTTTAGCAGTGTTAAATGACGGTTAGCTGCGGAGTATTGATCAAACAAAATTGTCGGAGGCATTGAAATCGATTACGTCTAGAAAATGGCGGGTAAGTGCTGTATGCAAATTTAATGTCAATTTCATTGACCGTTGAATAAAGTCCGAGACATTCCGATTGTAACGTTTGTAGTGATCGTTCGTTTAGTTGGTGTAGTTTATAGGTGTTTTAATTAGTTTTGTTGTGTTTTTGTACATTGTATTTTTTCTGCCCATTTGATCATTCCATCGTAGTTTTACAGTATGTCAACTTTGGTGAATGGCTTAAATGAACGTCATATAATTTCTAACGGACACTGTTCTCCGCCTGTTAAGGAGCAAGACGCTGTCAAATTATTTGTGGGACAAATTCCTAGAAACTTAGATGATAAGGATTTAAGACCTATTTTTGAAGAATTTGGACCAATTTACGAATTTACGGTTCTTCGAGATAGATTTACTGGACTTCATAAAGGTAATGGAATTTTTCACTTAAATTACAATTCATTACGTTTGTTTCTTTAATTGTATTTTTTAATTGTATTTGCATAAAAACTTTCATTATTTGCACACAATTTTTATATTGGGACAGTGAAACGTAATTCTGTTTTCTTAAAGGTAAAACTTTTTTATTTGGGGGAGTTTACGCTTCTGATTTTTTTACACTGACCAAAAATACTGTTTCAGAAGAAAATATAACAAAGTAATATCAGAAATACAAAATTTCAAAAGCTTAATACTGCAACTAATTTTACTCACAATCTTCATAGGACGGCAAAAAGTTGGTAACTGTTAGTAAAAGGAAAAAACCCGAGAATTTGGCGGGAATAGGTATAAAACTATTTCCTAGTATTTCCGATATTTTAAGCTACGAGTGTTTAAAATCTGTAGTAAGATTATATAAAGACATTCTTAGAACTGACAACCAATTGAACTATTCAAACGAACTACTAAAATCGTTAATAAGCGGGCATGTTATAATTGAATTAGATATAAATTTTTAATTACCTATTAAAAGTGATTCAATAGAAGTTAATGGTTTCGACATGTTTTATTTGCATTTGACAACTGTGGTTTATTCTGATATTCTGATACAGATATAATGATGGCTACGAATTTGCAATGAATTTGACAATTTGACTATATATCTGTTAAATACTAGTCGACTATATAAAGCACTAATATTTGTGTGATTAGCGGTGTTGAATAACTGATAGCAGGGGCGAATCCAGCCATTTTTAAAAGGGGGTTCCCACAATATGTCCCCATTCAAAAGCATTGATCGTCAAAAAAAGGGGGTTCCAACCCCTGGAACACCCCCTCCCTCCCCCCATCGGATCCGCCACTGGATAGTTTCCATTTGTTGGCATCAATCATATATTTTATTGTAACAAATTCAGTTGACGATTAGCTACATACTGATGCTGACAATTATTGAGAATTATTCTCAAATAACTTACAGAATACTATCTTTTTTTTATTACTGGATAATTATATTACATGTATATTTCATAATAATACGTTATTTTGATTGGCTAACAGCAATCTCGGGTCATTCTGAAATTAACCTTCATTTCAAAATGAATTGCAACATTCATGATGACACGAGCTTCCACAATAAAGTGCACAGGTAAATAAAAGAAAAACTTGATAGAAGTTGTGTTTTCATGATCCTAGCGAAAAAATGTAATTATAAGTATTGAATGCTTCTTTTAGTGATTTTATAGGGTTGTAAAAGCGTTGACCGTGCGCACATTTTTAGAATGAAGCTCGCGTAAATACAAAATGTACTTCGGTCAACGCTTTTACACCCCAATAAATTTTCAAAAAGAAGCATTCAATTCTTAATTATAAAACAAGGGACGTTCGGAACATTGTGGACAGTATCGTAACTACTATCATACTGTTTCGTGTTTTTTTACATATTTGTGACATTCCAGAAATATAGGTTTACCCGGATTTCTAATATTAACAAACAGAGGCCCTTCACTAGAATGCTTGACTATAGTGTAGTAAATATGCTACATCGGTTGTGCAATATTTTGTTGAATAAGAAAAAAAAAAACTTTTGACATTCCAACAACATAACACATTTGAATTTCACGTAAAGTTGTCCAACACTGTTGCAGACATTTCACATTTTCTCTCTACAATACTTTATTAACCCTTTTCCAAGTGTCTACTAATGTCATGTCTAACTGAATATAAATTTGGAATGTAAGACGGTTGTTGTCTGCAGAATATCCGGTTCTGGGACCTGCTCTCATCTCTTTAAAGATCATGATTTCGGTTGTGTTCATTTGAATGTATGTTTGAGTGTATTGTTGTTATACCTGATTATCAAGTGAATGAATAGTTTGTTTGAATTCCATTCTACTACAATTTACTACCAGCACATTAAAGTGCAGTCCCGTATACGATCTATGATGATAAGGTTGTAATTGATTGAAATGTGATATATAATTGATACTTGTATATTACAGCATGATTGTAATTTACGATATTATTTGCTGTTTTTGGATATATCAGCTTATCGTAATTTTAAGTGCAATGAAGCCATAATAATTTTTCAATAATCAATTAGCTTAAGCTTTTTAATATTTCATACTGTTGCTTTATTCCTTAAATGGATTTTTGTTTCATTAGTAAATCCTTTTAATGATGTTCGCTGCTCTGCTTCAAAATAACAAGCTTTTTATAAACTGTTATAAATTGATAGTATATGAATAATGGATCTTAAAAAAGCAGAAAAAATTAAAGGTGCATGTCCTTGAATTTGAGATATAAGCAAGCCATTGCAAAATTGGCGTAAAATGATTCTCTCTAGCCTTTCCATATATTTAACATTGGCACCTTTTTTTCTATCAAAAGTTATAAAAAATAACAACGATTTTTTAAAGATTTTGAAAAATGGCTTTTTAAATTATGAAAATAAAAGTAGGGGTTAGCGGGAAACATTTTGATTGCTCTACATGGATAAGTCCAGAGGATTCCGAATATCTGACAAAAAGTCAAAAACACAAGACTAGCGAACATCCTTAATTCCTTAATGATGTATTAGAATTAAATTTATTTGAATTCCACATTTACAATGTAGCTATATTTAATTTTCAATGATACATTTAAAATTAGCATCACAAATTAGGATAGAATAACACTCGTTTATTTACATTACCGAATCCTCTCATAATGATATTTGCATATTGTTCTTTAGTAATCTATTAATTATTTTGCCCATTTGTCTCCAGTTTACGAATATGGTGGATTGTTATAAAATGTAGTTTCAAATATATAGATCCTTTCATTTTTATACTTTGCTTGACTTGTTATCGGACTTCACAAAATGGCAAAGTAGACTAGATAAACCCTTTCAGAGAGAAGACTTTATTCCGTGTGTTCCTTGTTTTACTCTATCTTCTTAAATAAAACTTTCTTTAGTTAAACAACTGTATTATACACATTCAGTTCAGTGAAATCTATTAGCAACACAGACAATGATAATAAGCTTACCTAGTACAACAAATTCTAACTAAGATATTTGTATCTTTGCTTGTCTTTCTAGTTAAAATTAATCTAGTTAGTTTTTCTAGTTAAGGATGTTTGCTCCTACTTTTCTTTTCCTATTTTTATTACATATAGTTTAAACAGCCATATTTGAAAATCTTATAAGATCCTTGTTATTTTTTTCATAGTTTTGAAAGAAAACAGGTGCCATTGTTAAATATATGAAAAGTCTAGAGAGAATCACTTCCCGCCAAATTTTCAAAGGCTTATATCTTGAAAAGAAGCACACGGACCCTTCATTTTTTCTGCTTTTTTAGTTCGTTTATTCATTTACTTTCAATTTGTAACAGTCTTTTAAAAATCTTGTTATTTTGAAACAGAGTAGCGAACATCATTAATGTACCAGTCATTATACTTAAGGGAGCTACCATTTGATTTTTAAGGAGAGGCTAGGATGAAATTTGAAAAAAAATAGGCAGGACAGGAGTTTTGAGTAAAAAAAAAGGCAGGATGAGCAACTTGGTAAAAAAAAGGGCAGGATGACAATTTGTGTAAAAAAATTTAGGATAATTAAACTAGTAAAAAAAAAGGCAGGACCGAAAAGAGTAAAAAATAAAAAGGCAGGACAGAGATTACAACTAAAAAAAAAGCAGGACAAAATTTTTCATCCTAGCCCCCATAAAAATCAAATGGTAGCTCCCTAACTTAATACAAACGTTGAAGAGCCGACAAAACCATAAAGGAAAAAAAGCTTTGCGCTAGTATATTCTCGAATTCAAAATGCTTTATAAAATGTTTAAACAAAAAAATAAAAAGAAACAAATTGCTGATCTTTTATTTTCTTAAATGTACCATATGCATGAGAATCAATAGCAATATTGCAAGTAGAAATTCTAAAATATCTATTTTTGCTGATATCCGACATATTAATTTCGTGTAATCAGCCAGTCTTATAATTTATAGATCTATGCCGATATCATTTGACAAGTGTTGAATAATACATTGTCCTAGGGGGTGAACGTTGGGTGTAGATTTCACTCTCTTATATATGCCGGGTTGATGTGGCTGTATAAAGGTGACAGACCACCAATTCAAAATCCCTATCTATTGAACCAAATTTTTCAATTTTCACAGCTTTCTAAATATTATACCTTAAGTTTAACTTCATAGAAACCAGGTATATCCTGAATTTTACATGTATCACCTTTCTACATGCCAATTTTCAACCAATGTTTAAAGTCTTGTAGTAAAATACCAACGTTCCGAAGGTAATTACTACTAAAAATAACCCCTGATTTTCTGGAAATCTTAAATAAGTATAGTATGGAGCGCATTAATCCTAAATTTTTAATGCAAATTCAAGGCTCAAAATGGTCTAAATATATTTCTCTTTCACCAACAGTTTCATTTCTGCAAATTTGTTGCTTAGTTAAAGTAAACAATGACATCAAAAGCACTATGTCTTGTCAGAGAAGGGCTACTTTAACATACGTTCTAAATTAGAGTGGGTAATTTGGTGGTCTGACACCTAAAGGCAGGACGCCAATCCGCGGTGACAAAACGGCCGAAGAAAACAAAGAGACAGAGATAGTTTTCGACCGTTCATTAATATAAATAATATTATATAATAGATATTTAGACGTATATAATAAAATTAAAACTTTGATGTGAGTCATTTTGATGGTAAGTAAAATTATCATCCTTACGACAGACAAAAATGGGTGATCTTCAAAGTATACCATCAACTTGCCAGTATACATCATGTACTGTGTTACAACCCTAGATAAAGCCGACGAGGTAAAGCATTACTTGACAATCGAAAGCTATATTAATATATAGCCTAGTTGGTCGAGTGGTCTAGGGTGCTCGACACAGTGCTGGCGGCGTTGTCATGATGTCACAGAAGCAGGAGTTCGAATCCCGCTAAGGGAGGAACAGAAAGTTTGCTAACGCACATTTAACACTGTTGGGCTATATAAAATATAGTGTATAACCACAGGTTGTCCGATGGAGAACATCTGTCGTAAAGTTGTCACATATTTTGACGTATATATATGATAAATTTAAAAATTTTATGTGACGGCATGGTAAGTAAAATTATCATCCTTTACGACAGACAAAAAATAGCTGATCTTCAAGGTATAGCCCTGTATAACCACAGATTATCCGATGGATATTGTCTGTTATATATTTAGACGTATATATGTGTAAAGGACATGTGGTATGATTTCCAATGGGACAAATATTCAACAGATACTGATTTAGCACAGGCACATATAGAATGTGGCGGAGTTAAACATGTTTGTAAGCGCTAACATCCCCCTCGGAGGTTCCCCTAACCTAGGACAGTGGTGTAACAGCACATCATAAGAACAATTAACTGTACATTATATGCGATGGTTAATTGGATTGAATTTTATATTGTTTTTATTATACTGAATTTCATTGGTCAGGACCACTTTGACTTGAAGAGTTACACATCGATAAATTCTCGTCGCCAAGGAAACAAATAAGACGTCTTGTGAGCGAAGCGGCGAATTCTGAAGAGATCAGACAAACATTAAGATGTTTGGCTATATTTAAAGTATTTCTAGTGCATTTATCATTTAATTAAGATGAATGGCTTTTACCTTTTATCTGTTTCGACCGATGGAAATATCGTAAGTAAACGAACTCAAAGTCAATATTCCTCCGCTTAATCACAAATGACTATATTCTCTATTTGCTCCTCAACTTCGTTGGTCTAATAATTCTTTTGATTTAAGCGCAACTGATGAGTCTTTTGCAGACCAAATTCACGTCGGGCGTACAAAATATTAATCACCTAGCAGCCAGTACCCTTTCGCAAATACATTTAAATTCTTTTTTAAATTATGTTAGTTGAATTAAATTATTGTTGAAACTTGTTCATGCAAAGTTTACCTTAGACCGGTTTGACTGTTCATGTAAAGTTTACCTTAGACCGGTTTGACTGTTCATGTAAAGTTTACCTTAGACCGGTTTGACTGTTCTGTTTAAGTTTACCTTAGACCGGTTTGACTGTTCATGTAAAGTTTACCTTAGACCGGTTTGACTGTTCTGTTTAAGTTTACCTTAGACCGGTTTGACTGTTCTGTTTAAGTTTACCTTAGACCGGTTTGACTGTTCATGTAAAGTTTACCTTAGACCGGTTTGACTGTTCTTTTTAAGTTTACCTTAGACCGGTTTGACTGTTCATGTAAAGTTTACCTTAGACCGGTTTGACTGTTCATGTAAAGTTTACCTTAGACCGGTTTGACTGTTCATGTAAAGTTTACCTTAGACCGGTTTGACTGTTCATGTAAAGTTTACCTTAGACCGGTTTGACTGTTCTGTTTAAGTTTACCTTAGACCGGTTTGACTGTTCATGTAAAGTTTACCTTAGACCGGTTTGACTGTTCTTTTTAAGTTTACCTTAGACCGGTTTGACTGTTCATGCAAAGTTTACCTTAGACCGGTTTAACTGTTCTGTTTAAGTCCTTTCCTTTAGTGATATGTTTTTTCCCCTTCCAAAACTATATGGATTAGTTCCTGTTACTGAATAAAAAGCGTTTTATACTCTGTTTTATATTTTCTAGTGAAAAGCACATAATGCCCATATTGCAGGAACCTTTTGTTAGGATTCTCTATTGTTTCAAGATTAAGTATTCGTTTTAGTTTATCTAATACAGCGAAATACAGAGACAGAGCTGACGCCAAATTTAGGGCAGTTTAAACATATAATCCGGGCAAAAAACATGACAAAGCTTATTTAAGTTTTAAAAATATGCCCTCATCGGAAGTGTCGAATAATCTTATAAAGATAGTTCTTGGTTTTTTTTTTTTTTACTTTTTAACGATCTGTCATCTGATGTAACAGTATTTTATCGTAATAATTTTTGTAAGCTTATAACTTTGTAACAATCACTGCAGAGTTTGCAATAATTCCAATATTGTATCGATTACCTAAATACAATCCAGACATAACAAGTGTTTAATGGCAAAATATAATATCAAGAAACTAAAGTTACAACACCTTTAGGGTAAGTTCCGTACGTGTATTTGGCTGTTATTTTAGGCCCTTTATCATATACCTCCTTAAGTATTCAAACTCGACGTTTAGTTATCAGAATCAGCTATAAATTTTTAAATGTTCATGCTAAATCAATTTGGACAACAACAAAAAATCTAAAAATAAAGAGCAACACATACAGTGTTGACTTCACAAACTGTAACAACGCATTAAAGTCTGTCATGAATACTGAAATGCGTCCATGCAGCTGTAAATGGTATTTGAACATTTCGTGTTGCAAATTTTAATGCAATTGCAATAGTAAGGAACAACTATTTGATATTCAGGTAGGGTGGAGGAGGATTTTTTCCGGATTGATCATTTATTTTCAAATGTCGCTTGCTATGCATGCTTATTTATTTTCGGTTTTGTACACATTTTTATCCTCAACTGTCTTGCATTTTATGTTGCAGAATATTCATTTTCATCCTGTCTTGTGCAAAGTCATTTTCAGTTTTAACCAGGACAATTTATTCATGTCTAAAATCCTTCTCCCCTCCTCCATGAAAATCAAATGGTCGTCCCCTAACTTTCTTGTTCAGAATACTCATAGTTGAGTGTCATCTTTTACATTATCCAGTCTATACGGTAGCAAAAGTACATTTTTATATCCCAACAAAAAGATAGTTACTTTAATTTCTTACGAAAAAGCAAAGAAACATCATGATTTCATCATGATTTCATCATTATATCTGACAATGCAACTTTTTTTAACGGAGATAAACACTTAGACTTTGTTTCATCTCTAAGGTCGTCTGTTGATAATTCGTAGACATTACCACAGATACAATCCATATCGGTGCGACAGAACTTCCCACTTTAATCTTTGATACATTATATATGAAGTAGCAGCCATATGTCGCCTTAATAAATGTGTGCATCGCTTTTAAGTGTAAGACAGAGGCTTTAGAAATCGCAATGATTTATATCGCATTTTTGCACATTTTTCAACCATCGCAATAATAAATGCACGTAAAACTATGTGAATTTACAGTATATGCAGACTGAATTTCCTGTTCATGCTGCATACTCTAAGCTCGACCTTAGATTCTGAATATTTTCATTATTTTCCACTTTTATTGTATCTCATACTCAACTGTGACATCACCGAATGCGATTTGTCAATGAAATTTCAATGAGCAACACGACGGGTGCAACTAAAGGAACAAGATCTGACCAACCTTTCGGCGCATCCGAGATCATACCGGTTTTTATGTTGGATGAAATCGGTGGTTTTGTATGTTGTTTTGTGGACTGTGGTTTTCTGTATGTGTGTTGTTTTGTGGACTGTGGTTTTCTGTATGTTTTTTTGTGGACTGTGGTTTTCTGTATGTTTTTGTGGACTGTGGTTTTCTGTATGTGTGTTGTTTTGTGGACTGTGGTTTTCTGTATGTTTTTGTGGACTGTGGTTTTCTGTATGTGTGTTGTTTTGTGGACTGTGGTTTTCTGTATGTTTTTGTGGACTGTGGTTTTCTGTATGTGTGTTGTTTTGTGGACTGTGGTTTTCTGTATGTGTGTTGTTTTGTGGACTGTGGTTTTCTGTATGTTGTTTTGTGGACTGTGGTTTTCTGATTTTGGCCATGGTTTTGTCTGTTTATCCTTGACTTATGATTTTTTATTGTCAGTTTGGTATATTCTGTCTCTTTGTATAAAACTTAAATGACAATGAAGGGGAATGACCTCATAGACTTCAGATAGCCTTGACTTTTAAACTTTTATCTTAAGTTTACTAATAATTGACGAACCATATTTTCTAGAAAATAGTGTCATCATAAAAATGTGAAAATGTCATGCAATTACTACCAGGATATAATGAATTAACTCAGTGTGTTATTAGTATACGGGAATGCGAAACTCATGCTAAACGGAAAGAAACAAATATTAGTTACGGTATATAGACAACAAACCTCTCTAATGATCTGCATGTGGGTAATGCCAGCGGTGCATGATGCGTAATGCAGGCAATGCATGGTGCGTAATGCAGGTTGGTGTTCTTACCCTGTCGATTCACGGTGGATAATACAGGTTAATGGTCTTAACCTGTCGATGCACGGTGGGTATGTAGGTTGATGGCCTTACCCTGTCTATGCACGGTTGGTAATGCAGGTCGATGGTCTTACCTTGTCGATTCACGGTGGATAATACAGGTTAATGGTCTTACCCTGTCGATGCACGGTGGGTATGTAGGTTGGTGGCCTTACCCTGTCGATGCACGGTGGGTAATGCAGGTCGGTGGTCTTACCCTGTCGATGCACGGTGGATAATACAGGTTAATGGTCTTAACCTGTCGATGCACGGTGGGTATGTAGGTTGATGGCCTTACCCTGTCTATGCACGGTTGGTAATGCAGGTCGATGGTCTTACCCATTAGATGCACGGTGGGTAATACAGGTCCATAGTCTGACCCTGTCGATGCACGGTGGGTAAGGCAGGTTGGTGGTGTTACCTTGTCGATGCACGGTGGGTAATGCAGGTTGGTGGTCTTGTACTGTCGATTCACGGTGGATAATACATGTTAATGGCCTTACCCTGTCGGTGCACGGTGGGTAATGCAGGTCGATAGTCTTACACTGTAGATGTACGGTGGGTAATGCAGGTCGGTGGTCTGACCCTGTCGATGCACGGTTGGTAATAATGCAGGTTGTTGGTCTTACATTGTCGATGCACGGTGGGTAATGCAGGTTGTTGGTCTTACATTGTCGATGCACAGGGAGGAGGGGGAGGGGGTAATGCAGGTTGGTGTTCTTACCCTGTCGATGCACTGTTGGGTAATGCAGGTCCGTGGTCTTACCCTGTGGATGCATGGTGGGTAATGCAGGTCGGTGGTCTTACCCTAACGATGCACGGTTGGTAATGCTGGTCGGTGGTCTTACCCTGTCGATGCACGGTGGGTAATGCAGGTTGTTGGTCTTTCATTGTCGATGCACGGGAAAAGGGGGTAATGCAGATTGGTGTTCTTACCCTGTCGATGCACAGTTGGGTAATGCAGGTCGGTGGTCTTACCCTGTCGATGCACGGTGGGTAATGCAGGTCGGTGGTCTTACACTGACGATGCACGGTGGGTATTGCAGATTGGTGCTCTTACACTGTCAATGCACGGTGGGATATGCAGGTCGGTGGTTACACTGTCTATGCACGGTGGAAAATGCAGGTCGGTGGCCTTACCCTGTCGATGTACGGTAGGTTATGCAGGTCGTATTTCTTGCGCTGTCGTTGCACGGTAGGTAATGCAGGTTGGTGTTTTTACATTGTCGATGTACGGTGGATAATGCAGGTTGGTGATTTTACACCGTCGATGCACGCGCGTACGGTGGGTAATGCAGGTTTATGGTCTTACCTTGTCAAAGCACGATGGGTAATGCAGGTCGATGGTCTTGTCCTTTCGATGCACGGTGGGTAATGCTGGTTGGTGGTCTTGTCATGTTGATGTTGGACGGGAAATGCAGGTTGGTGGCCTGACCTGTCGGTGCACGGTGGGAAATACAGGTCGATGGTCTTATCCTGTCGATGCACGTAGGGTAATGCAGGTTGTTGGTCTTACACTTTCGATGCATGGGAGGGGGGGGTAATGCAGATTGGTGTTCTTACCCTGTCGATGCACAGTTGGGTAATGCAGGTCCGTGGTCTTACCCTGTCGATGCACGGTGGGTAATACAGGTTGGTAATCCTACCATGTCGATGCACAGTGGGTTATGCAGGTAGGTGGTCAATCTGTTCATACCTGTCGATGTACGGTGGGAAATACAGGTCGGTGGTCTTACCCTGTCGATGCAAGGTGCGTAATACAGGTTGGTAGTCTTACCCTGTCGATGCACGGTGGATAATATAGGTTGGAAGTCTTACCCGGTCGATGCACGGTGGGAAATACAGGTTGGTGGTCTTGTCCTGTCGATAGGTAATGCAGCTCGGTGGTCATTTCCTGTCGATGCACGGTGGGTTATGCAGGTCGGTGATCTAACCCTGTCGATGTACGGTAGGTAATACATATCGGTGGTCTTTTCCTGTCGATGCACGGTGGGTAATTCAGGTCGGTGGTCTTGTCCTGTCGATGCACGGTGAGTAATGCAGGTCGGTGGTCTTGTCCTGTCGATGCACGGTGGGTAATGCAGGTATGTTGTCTTACCCTGTCGATGCACGGTGGGTAATGCAGGTCGGTGGTCTTGTCCTGTCGATGCACGGTGGGATATGCAGGTCGGTGGCCTTACCCTGTCGATGTACGGTGGGTAATGCATGTCGGTGGTCTTACCCTGTCGATGCACGGTGGGTAATGCAGGTCTTTGGTCTTACCGGCCAATTTTCAAAATCTCCTCCTCATAAAACACATGTCGAAACCCTTGTGAATTATTTAAATGATCAGATCATCCATACATGAGAAATCACATTTTCATCCGTTATTGGATGAACCATCACTAACAAATATTTTTAAATACAAGTAATGGATTTTGAAATTTCATCTCCTCTGAATTTACGTCTTGATCTGTTTTTTATTGAAAGGGTGATGGTCCTTCGATATTTACTTATGGTTTATGCATTTTGATCAACTTTCTCATATACACATACACGACAAACACGATGCCACAACCTTGTTTCAACTGAACCAGAATCAGTGGCGGATCCAGAACTTTTTGTAAGGGGGCCCACTGACTGACCTAAAGGGGGCGCTCAGTCATGCTTCAGTGATTCCCTATATAAACCAAATTTTTCCCACAAAAGGGGGCTGGGTCCGCCTATGAGAATTAACCTGTATTAGCAGGTATAAAGTACACGTTTGCCGGTTATTTAATTTTTTAAATCCCATTCATTCAATTCAGATAAAAAAATGACACTCCCACAATAGTTTTATGTGGTTATTAGTTCTGCGCGATATTATAATGCAACAAAAAATGTTAAAAATACCTGTAAAGAGACGAACTAAGGACTACCGTCTTAAATAGATCGAATAAGTTTAATGGGGTTGTAGAGTGACTGTTATTGATATTTGGCATATAACTTTGGAGCCTCTAGTTTTCAATGCAGACATTTTTGTAAACCACGTTATAACGAAAATCCTTATCAAGTAACACTACAATCTTCTCAGCAAATACCTTGACTGCATCATCGCAAGATTTGGGAGAACACATAAACAACATCGCAGGTAGAGACAACCTCCACATCAGCTCTAAATCAATGACAATGCTTAGAAGACTACAAATGGAATAAGCCATGACATTATGGGACCATTATCAGTAAAACCACATACATTGTAGATACAATAAAAAAAGTACAAAGACAACAACAAATGGGATATGCCACGGCTGTATGGGACCACTATCAGTAAAACCATATAGATACAATAAAAAAGGTACAAAGACATTCAAGCTGTTACCAGAAGTCATAGAAATAGATCACGAGACAGCATCATGATAAGTGATGTAGGATGGAATAGTCTACAAACAAGGTGTAAAGGAGCAGACTTATCTGTGCTTCAAAATAACAAATGACCTGGTACAAACTACAGACAAAAACAACTACATAACAAAACCAACAGGCCTGGTACCAGCTACATAAAAAACAACTACCTTCAATATATTAAATGACCTGGTATCTGCTACCGACAAAAAACACTACATATAAAGGCCAATAGACCTAGTACCAGTTACAGACAAAAACAACTATACACAAAGGCCAACAGATCTGGTACCAGCTACAGACAAAACAACTACATACAAAAGCCAACAGGAAGCTCCAGACGGTCATACTTTCCTACTACAACTAGCCAAAGGTATTCAAGCCTGATCAACACTTCTAACTAACCATATTAACACTTTGTTTAAACATACGCAACTTGCCAGAATACTCAACATGTTAAATGTGAACAGTACTAAGTATATGGAAGAAGAAGATAAAGGAACTCATATCCATTATATCAATTAGAAGTTATCTTGCGCATATGAATAAATATTCAATAACATAAAATAGATATAAAGCGTACACCTCATAACACGAGAACATAATCATACTCTACCGTCCCAATCACATACTTGTTTAATATAACCACTAAATCCACACAACCAATCACATACTTGTTTAATATAGTCCCTACATTTTCTGAAAATGATCTGATAGAAATTGTGCAAACAATTCTCATTTCCTCTGATTCCTCTTAAACTTATGAGTACAAACAAATGCATTTGTCCTAAATACGTTAATCAATGTAGTATACAGACAGTTGTAATTTATTGTTCAAAATGACAAATGGATCAGACACAAGTTTTACAATTTAGTAAAGACTTCTCCAACTCAACAGTCTTCTATCTGTGGTTAGTATCTGCCAATCAACAGCACAGTAGTCTATTGATCTGAATGATCAGGGTATTAATCCGATATTACACTTCTTCATCTCGGTGAATTAATAATCTAAATTTCTGACTTACGAAACGAAAGTAATTCATACATCTTTTCATATTTATGTTCTATTGTGCAGTTGTTGTGTGAGCTTTGGATAATACTGAAATCAAACATAGAAGTATCATAATAAGTGTCAACTATGATAAGACTTTTAAATAACATTATATTGTGACCTCTGGATAGCATGCGCTGGATCACCGAAGTATGTTTTTTCTTAGATATTGATTTAAAAGACTATAATTCGATAAGAATACTATTCATGGTACCAATTTTGCTGCACCAGATAAGTGATATATAACATTTTGTAAACAAAGCTGGCATTTCATAAGGGGGTAAACATGAGGTTTGAGAGAAAACAAATACAAAATGTTTGTCAGTGACTTGTGCGTGTTTAACAGCCAGTATTTAAAACGATGATAACTCATACCTATGTAATGAATATGGTGTTTACATTCGATTATGATCATGATGCAACTGCATCAAAGAATATTGTATTATTGTGATTATTCTGCCAATCATTACACGAACACGGTAACTTCTTTTATACTAAAAGGTTAAAAGATCAAAAGCTAAAAGAGCTGGACAATGACCATATACATACTGTTGTATAACTGAAGACGTAAAAGTTGTCTTATGGGTTGAGTTAGGGAAGATGTTTTTTGGCGCGGTCGCTTTATACGCTGCCTTTTGATCACGAAACTGAGGGTTCGATTGCTGTTGGTACTATCCATGTGTTTTCACCATAGATGTTTTGGCTCGGTCGGTTATAGCGCTGCCTTTAGATCCCGAGATTGAGGTTCGATTCCCGCTGGTACTATCCATGTGTTTTCACATTAGATGTTTTTGGCTCGGTCGGTTAGAGCGCTGCCTTTAGATCCCGAGATTGGGGGTACGGTTCCCGCTGGTACTATCCATGTATTTTCACAATACATGTTCTGTGGCTCGGTCGATTTGAGCGCTGCCTTTAGATCACGATATTGAGGGTTCGATTCCCACTGGAACTATCCACTTGGCTCGGTCGGTTAGAGCGCTGCCTTTAGATTCCGAGATCGAGGGTTCGATTCCAGCTGGTACCATCCATGTATTTTCACAATAGATGTTCTTTGGCTCGGTCGGTTAGAGCGCTACCTTTAGATTCCGAGATCGAGGGTTCGATTCCACTGGTACCATCCATGTATTTTCACAATAGATGTTCCTTGGCTCGGTCGATTTGGTACCATCCATGGATTTTCACAATACGACACTTCGAGAAGAGAATTTTTAAATAAATAACTTGGTCTGGTAAGAACTGAAAATAAATAACTGTGCACAAGATAGGATGAAAATGAACGTTATGCAAAACAAAATGTAGGAAGGAATCAGATGTGTACAAAATACAAATGGTCGTACCCTTACTAGCCTCTCGAGATGCCAAAAGTATTTGCAACAGTTGTATGCTATACATTACTTGAATCGATTTACTCAGTACAAAAACAACAGCCGTAAGAAGTAGACATAATCCAGAAAAAGTATAAGCTGTTAGAGAAAGTAACACATATCAGCCTTCAAGCAACTTTAAGCTGTCTGTCCTTCAGAGGTGTTGTTATAATAAACTGAACAAACTTTTATGAATAGGCGCAATGGTATACTTCCTCTTTACAGCAAATGATACTGGATAAATTGCTAGTTAGTGGCGCAAACGTATCATTTGCACAATCAGGACGCATTTTTGGCGATCCGGATTTCTCTCATTTTTCATTTTTTTTTTCATTTTATATTCCGAACTGGACTTATAAATGAAAAATCTTCTGCGGATCAAATCTGTTCGCAATATAAAAAAAATAAGAGAAAATCTGTATGTTCAAAACAGCCTTAAATTTTCCTACAATTGAACTAAAAATACTTGTGTCAGATTTAAACATCATGGCATATTTTTTTCCATAATTGCGATTCCTCAAAATAAAATTGTTAGCTTCCTGGTCATTGACATTTTTCTCAATTTTCCCTTGAGCATGAACTGATACTAGTAGTTTATAAATGTCACTGATGAAAATTACAACCTTGTGTGAGAAACCAAATGGCGCGACACACTTTTCAGCTAGACAGCAATATTTTGACCCAATCAAAACTAATAAACTGTACTAAAATTACTGACGTTTAATGGGCTAGCTAACATACACAAACATTTAGCAATTAAATGTGCTATCTAAGAATGTTTAAATGTTGTGAAGATAGCTTGGGCGAAGGTTGTTTCTTATCATAGTTTTTGATTTTGCTAAAACAAAAGTGTAAAACGATCATTTAAGATAAAATATGTCGACTAACATAGTGACTTCATACTGACAATTCTGTACCTTAGTGTCCACATCATCAAATTGGATATAATTAATATAATTTGGAAAGGAGCGTACTCAGCCAACTTGTACACGATTTCTACCAACTAGTCCCTTTACCGAGTCGTACATTTACCAACTCGTACCCAATTTAAGATCACAAAGGAGCATACTAAGTCTCAAAATTTTGTATATATCTGATTACCAAAAAGAATTTAGAACAATATATGACTTTCTCCTCTTTCATAGCCTCAGCATACCTGTCAACTGACCCGGATCCTGCGGGTGTGACCCGAGATTTTCACAATTCTGAGGGGTCACCCGGAACACCCGCCGGGTGACCAAATAACCCGGGAATTCGGAAAATAACCCGTTTTCACCCGAATTCCTTAGCCTTCTGACTTATTAGATATAAGTGATTGCAATGAAATACCGGCAAATTCGTAATTCTTCCTGGACAAGAAGTTCAACTAGCTGTGTAAACTCAGCTCAATTGACCCATTTCAGTGCATGGCTTCACTTGACAGCTTTGGTGTCAAACACACTGTTAATTAACACCAATTACCTTAGCTTTAGGTCGTAAATAATTTGTCTATTTCAAAGTTGTTTTAAAAAAACAGCTGGAGTTACTTCCCCTTTCACTTTTTGTCAATTCACAATATACTCCTTAAACTTATGTTTTGTTTTTGTAAAAAGATTAAATCCAAAATGAATTGAATGCAAAAACATATCAGAATAATACTTTTACTTATTGTTCTACCTTAGAACATTTAAAAAATAAAAATTTAGAAAATTACTTTTTCATCTATACCTCCTTTATTATTTAACTTTATGTTATTATACTCTAATATCAACATATAATATGTCCTACTGTTTAAAAGCTGTACAAATGTATGTAAAGAAAAAAGAAAACAAAGTATGTAAAGAAAACCCAAATTGGTACATTGTATGTCATGGAATGAATATGAACAGGAATTAAGGCAATGTAACACAAATCTATCAATGACCTCCAGGTGCAATGAAATAATAATATGTACAATTTTAAATTACTTAACCATGTGGACATGTTTTGAAAACTTTGATATAAATTATAAGAAAAATGTCCCCTAAATACTGAAATTCAGCTCGAAAAAGTTCGTACGCGTTATAACCTGAGATTTCATTCTTCTATGCAGGTCATCACCTGTATTTTCATTGTCATAGGTTGACAGGTATGTCATAGGTAACCCTTGCCTCAAATTATTCTCTATCATACGTCCTCCTTAAGGTGGTACATAACACTACAGGGAGATAACTCTGTAAAAATCACCTGAACGTTTTAATCAAGTTCTATTGTTAAGGAAATATTAAGCTTCTCAATAATCAAAATTAGTGTTTGTCAAACTGCTATATATCCAATGAAATTTTTCCGATAAAGTGTGTGGTTAAATGTTTTTTTTAACTTTTTATATTTTTGTCAAAGGGTCAAAGTAAATATTTTGTCAAAATTTTATGAAAATTAAACGAGCCAAATTAATTTTAGTCAAGGTGTTTGGTACCACCTTAACACAATATAAAGTTTGTTCTCTAACTTTATATACAATCCTTTGCAAACTGATTTTGATTTGGTTATGCAATACAACATGAAACATCACAGGCTAATTTTATTTTAGAAATCGATACAAATTATTCTATAGTGAGAAGTGCTGATCACAATATAATGTTTGGTGTTGTTTTGTGGTAGTCTCAATCAATGTAACATCATGTGGTACATTTAAATTGCTTAAGTATGGCAAGCTATTTTACTATTTATTCTAACTTCAATATATCTAATAAACTTTATAAGATATCTCATATAGTTTATAAGATGTCTTATATAGTTTATAAGATATCTTATATAGTTTATAAGATATCTTATATAGTTTATAAGATATCTTATATAGTTTATAAGATATATCATATAATTTATAAGATATCTCATATAATTTTCTTTATAAGATATCTTATAAATTTTATGAGATATCTTATAAACTATATAAGATATCTTATAAATTATATAAGATATCTTAAAAGATATATGAGATATATTATAAAGTTTATTAGATATCTTATAAAAACTAGATTATATAAGATATCTTCTTGAATTTGGAATAAATCTACAGTATTATAGGATTAAACGCCTTTTTAAAGGAATTTATTGGTGTATAAACTGTACCAAGTCACTCACAAACAAATAATGAGTGACTTGGTACAGTTTGTACACCAATAAATTCCTTTAAAAAGGCGTTTAATCCTTATAATTCTTTAAAATTGCAGATAAGGAATTTATTTTTCCACACTTGTAACCTCTACCACACGTAAATTGTATATTTGTGTCACTGAATAGGCCTAGCGCATGAATATATTTGTTGGTTAACTCAAAAGTATGTACTCCATGAAATTTGCAATCCAATAAAAAATAAACTACAAAAACTCTTATTATCATTCAAAAGAATGTTTTGTGTTTATTATTTAATCTAACGATTAATGCGAAGTGAAAATAAATTTTGTTAACGTCGATCCGGATTGTGTCATTATCGCCGCCATCTTGTTTATATTGTTTACGAAAAGAAGTTCGGTCAACATCGTCTATCGAAAAATAAACAATGTCAAGAACAACTACCGGAATTCCTCTTAACCAATCATATCAACGTATTCCCTAATATGCAAATCATATAAGAATTATAAAATAATAAATTTCATTATGAATACTTAGTACTAAATACACGTAAATGTGAAATACAATCAATGGTAATTGTCCTGCATCAGTCACTCGTGGTGACGTCAACCAATGGTAATCGTTATGTATCAGTCAATCGTGGTGACGTCAATCAATGGTAAACGTTCTGTATCGGTCAATCGTGGTGACGTTAATCAATGGTAATCGTTCTGTATCAGTCACTGGTGGTGACGTCAATCAATGGTAATCGTTCTGTATCAGTCACTCGTGGTGACGTCAATCAATGGTAATCGTTCTGTATCAGTCACTCGTGGAGACATCAATATCATTTACAGCTGCGCAGACAAACATCTATTTTAAGGGGGAAAAAAAGTGTATATGATATGGCTGTTTCAATTTCACAAATCGTGTCAACCCTCAACCAATATAATCTCGAGAGCTCTCGGGATTATATAGGTATAAAATCAGGCCGTTAATATAATAAGAACATTTGGTATGAGTGCCAATGTGACAACTCTCCATCCAAGTCACAATGTATGAAAAGTTAACAATTATAGGTCAAAGAACGGCCTTCAACACGCAGCCTTGGCTCACACCGAACAGCAAGCTATACAGGGCTCCAAAATGACTAGTGTAAAACAATTCACTAATTCGTTAGTTAACTTTTACAACAATCTTCTCCTCTAAAACTACTATGCCAAATCTAACTAAACGCCACAACCATCATTACGGTAGTTTTTAAATGGGTTCGATGACGTCGCCTTCAAATCAACATGGCCGACATGAATAAAAAAGGGAACACATGGGAAAAATTCAAGTTTTGTCTATTACCTATAAAACCGCTATAAATAGAGATATCTGACATGAGCAAACATTTTGAGAATGTTGCATTAAGATTTACCTATTGCCCATTTAAATAAAAGCTGTCAGGTGACTTCTTACAGGATTTATTGCCCATAAATGACGAATTTAACCTCTTTTTTTTATTTTTGCCAATTGTCTTAAAATCTATAATAGATAATTAAAATTTTAAATAGCAAGACAAGATCTAAAAATAAATTTTCATGGCTAATATTGTCAGACGACTCCTTATTAGAGTTATTGCCGATTTTTATTCTTTTATTTTTGTGTGTTTTGCCTAATAAATCTCTTAAAGTATATTATATATATATAAACGTGATCAGCAAGACAAGATTTTCAAATAAGTTAACATGGCTGAAATCGTCCGAAGACTCTTTATTGGACTTACTTTTCTTTTAGTCCCCTTCACATACAAGGATTTTCTTACGAGTCCTTACGGATCGCATAAATTCGAGGATCCTTGCGATTTGGCCACTTTTACGAGCGACTTAAGAGGTGTTTCGAGTTGTTGCATTGTACGACCTATTTACGGTTTAATTCGGATTATTGGGAGTTATAACAATGTATTTTCGGCAAAGTTTCTCGATTTTTTACGAGTTGCCAGGGATAACAACGAGTAACTTACGGTCATTTTGCGACCTATTTATGGATTGTTTCGAGTATATAACGAAATGTTATCATTCGTCGAAGTCATACGAGTCATTTGCGGAATCTTGGTGTCACAGCACAACATAAGAACAAACTATAAAAATCTGTTAAAAGGGCTTAACTCATCAGATCAAAGCCAATAGCTAACTAATTAATTTAAAAAATTCATGTATCTATATAAGACTAAAATATCGATTAGTACACATCCAACATTTCCAATGTCTTGAAAACTATAATAAATACATTGTAGATAGACATTTTAAATAGAAAATACAATCAGCAAGATAAGATCTACAAATTAAATATTGTCGAGTATTTGAAGCGGATTTTAAATAGAAAATACGATCATCAAGACAAGATCTACAAATTAAATATTGGCGAGTATGTGAAGCGGCCTTGCGCCTTAATGTATTCTTATGCAATACAAGAGTGTGCAGATGAAGTGTTGAAAGATTTATCTACACCATTACGCAAGAATAATAAATCGTCTATTGAACTGTCTATAACTGTCTATAACACAGCCTCAGGGTGATAACACAATCATATAATATCGGTCAGTAACTGACACCAGTATCGATTTTCGTCACGAATAATAATGAACTATAAATGATGTAGTAAAAGAAAGACAACTCTAGTCAACTGAACAGATGTTGCAAAATATATATGACGGTATTATTAGGCAGAAATATTTGCCTCGAGAAATCAGACTATTAAGGCTTATAACGATTAGTATTGTTGTATGAAAAAATTGTATTTTATTGTGATATTTTAAGGCGGTAAATTTCACTCACTGTAAGGTTGTCTTGAATATGCATGAAACATTTGCCACTGGACGTTGGGATAACATCAACCTATTAAGTAATCCGTTGACTGTTACTTTTCCATAATCTTCAGTTTATTCAAGAAATTATTCCAACAAAATTGATCAAAAGCGAGGAGCGGCAAAAAGTAAAATAACAAAAATACCGAACTCAAAGGTTAAATTAAAAACGGAAAGTCCTTTATAAAATGGCAAATTCAAAAGCTCAAACACATCTAACGAATGGAAAACAACTGTCATATTCCTGACTTGGTACAGGCATTTCCTTATGTAGAAATTGGTGGATTATACCTAGTTTTATAGCCAGCTAAACCTCTCACTTGTATGACAGTCGCATAGAATCCCATTATATTGACAACAATGTGTGAGCAAAACAAACAGACATAATAGGTAAGAACGTAAAAAATCGGGGTACAGCAGTCAACATTGTAATATAATCTTAATCACTTAAAAAAAAATAACTGTTTCAACAAAGAAACACAAAATGGCATATAAACAAAGTACATAAATAAAAATGAAAGACAAGAACTCAAGCTCATCTTTACAATCGTATACTAAATAATCATTTGACCTCTTTAAAGTAGTTTAACTGTATACCTCCATCTTGGATTTTAAAAAATGAAAAAACACTTTATAAGTTTTTTTGCATCCGAAGCGCTTTTCTAAATTTACCTTCAGGAACGAATATTTGAAGGCCAATTAAGAATTGAATGCTTCTTTTTGTAAATTCATTGGGGTGTAAAAGCGTTGACCGAAGTACATTTTGTATATGAAGTGCGGAAGCG
Source organism: Mytilus coruscus (assembly GCA_017311375.1). NCBI lineage: Eukaryota > Metazoa > Mollusca > Bivalvia > Mytilida > Mytilidae > Mytilus > Mytilus coruscus. The sequence continues at coordinate 77,181,640 of CM029605.1, forward strand.
CTTCATTCTAAAAATGTACGCACGGTCAACGCTTTTACAACCCTATGAAATTACTAAAAGAAGCATTCAAGACTTATAATTACATTTTTTCGCTATGATCAAGAAAACACGATAACCATCAAGTTTTTCTTTTATTTACCTGTGCACTTTATTGTGGAAACATGTGCCATCATGTATATGTTAGCCAATCAAAATAACGTATAATAATGAAACATACATCTAATGTAATTATGACTGTATAAGAACCGAGACAGTTAAGAGCTATGTAACCAAAAAGGACCTAAAAATTACCTAAATCCATCTAAGGTCAACTTTGCCTGAAGAAGTTGAAACCTTAGTTTCCAACAATTTTTAAATTTATTGACGGACAATTTTAGAAAGGTTTAGAAATTTTTATAACTACTGGGCTGATAACATCCTCAGGGTCTAATAGTCCACTAGCAGAAGCATTGATCCATTGCTAGAAAGCAGGGCGGATCCAGCCATTTTAAAAGGGGGTCCCAACCCAGGATAAAGGGAGGTTCCAACTATATGTCCCCATTCAAATGCATTGATCGTCCAAAAAAGGGGTGTTCCAACCCCAGAACCCCCTCTGGATACGCCACTGGAAAGGTTTGTTATAAATCATAAAATAGCAGCACACACTGGGTCTAGTTCTTTACTTAAATCTGCAAGTTTCAAGACAGATTGGCAAATAATGTGTAGACTGTTTAATTGTATAAAGAAAAAAAAGTGATTCATTACATTGTTTAGACTGTTTTAACAAATAATAAATATTTGTTTTTGTTGATTCAATTTTTTTAACTTAGATAAAATTGAGAATGGAAATGGGGAATATGTCAAAGAGACAACAACCCGACCAATGAGCAGACAACAGCCGAAGGCCACCAATGGGTCTTCGACGCAGCGAGAAAATCCCGCACCCGGAGGTGGTCCTCAGCTGGCCCCTAAATAAAATTGTGTACTAGTTTAGTGAAAATGGACGTCACACTAAACTCCAAAACATATAAATGAACTAAAAGTAAAAAACATACAAGACTAACAAAGGCCAGAGGCTCCTGACTTTGGACAGGCGCAAAAATGCGGCGGGTTAAACATGTTTTGTGAGATCTCAACCTCCCCTATACTCTAGCCAATGTAGAATAAAGAAACATATAGCAATACGCACAGTAAAAATTCAGTTTAAAAGAAGTCCGAGTTCGATGTCAGAAAAGGTAACAAAAGAAACTAAGCAAAATGACAATGATACATAAATGAACAAAAGACTACTAGCAGTTACTGACATGCCAGCTCCAGACCTCAATTAAACTGATTGAAAGATTATGTCTTCATCATATGAAAATCAAGTACAATCCCTCCCGTTAGGGGTTTAGTATCATACCATCATAAAATATATGAGAAGAACATAACCAGTATCATGCCAACAACTGGTTTTAGAATAAATGTGTTTATTTCCGATGCAAAGACCCTATGAGTGAATCAATATTAATACCAAAATATGCAATCCTTAATGACTTGACAACAGTATCGTAACTACATCCTTTCCGAATGAGTCTGTTTAAAGGTTTGGTTAGCTTTTGAGGTGAATGCCGACATTTTTGTGCTTTGTAAAGAATATTACCATAAAATATTGGATGTGAAATACCTGAACGTATAAGATGTCTGCATGTTGATTTATATTTACGAATGATGTCCTTGTACCGATGATAAAATTTAGTAAATGTTTTGACTAGCTTGTGATATCGAAAACCCTTTCTTTCGTTGAAAGCAAATACGTTGTTACATACACGAGCGAATCGAACAAGTTGAGATATATAAACACCATAAGATGGCGACAAGGGAACGTCACCATCTAAAATGGATAATTAACAATAGGAAATGAAAATCATCTCTTTGATCATAAATTTTGGTATTAAGCTTCCCGTTAAAGATAAAGATATCAAGATCCAGGAAAGGGCAGTGTTCATTGTTAGTATTAGCTTTATTTAAAGTCAGTTCGGCAGGATAAATCTCTTTAGTGTACATACTGAAGTCGTCATTATTGAGAACCAATATATCATCTAAATATCTAAAAGTGTTATTAAATTTTTGAATCAGATGTTGTTTCGATGGGTCTTTGCTGATTTTAGTCATAAATTGTAACTCATAACAATACAGAAACAGGTCCGCAATAAGTGGTGCACAGTTAGTCCCCATGGGAATTCCGATAACCTGACGATATACGGAATCTCCATAGCGAACGAAAATGTTATCATATATGTTCGCCATATAAGGGGAAATTTTCATTTTTTACTTGCAGCAAGAAATTGAGTTTGGTGACACCATTTTGTCACATCGGTTTTGATTATCGGTTAGATTTTTGTTATATATGATGATCCTAGAAATATTCATATTATTACGCATGAAATAGGAACACACTATATAAATAACACATATTTGAGAGGGTGATAGAGCAGATTGTTACCCCGAGAAAACATTGTCAACTGAGGCGAAGCCAAGGTTGACAATGTCTTTTCGAGGGGTAACAATCTGCTCTATCACCCTTTCAGATATGTGTTATTCAATTTATTATACTGAATGTTCTGTTATTACTGTCAATTAAATTTCAAATTCAAAGTAATAAACTATGTCGTCTTGTACATAACAATCATCCGTATTTATTAAAGCTCACACTTGAGCAAGCGTCTCCGTGAAGAATAGTAGAGTATTTGCCATGGGATAGAGTAAATTGTCTCCCTCGTATTAACCAATCAAAATCTGGCATTTTGACATGAAGTATAATAAATTTAATTGTTTAGTCAATGTAGGAAAGTTAATATGAACAAATACGGTTAATTAGCATACGTCATTGCCAATTGTGTTTTTCTGTTTACATCATATGCCCCTACCTGTTTTACAACATAGACAATGTAACAATAAAAGGATCACCGTTGCTTAACTCTAAAATTTGAGTTTTTTTTTTTCCTAACTGCGCGGCGCTTCTTGTCGTTATTTCATTACTTGTTTCGTAAAATCGCTTACAAAAAATCGTCACGACAGACCAGCGCTGTAAGAAGCCTTTTACTTTTAATCTCTTGAACCATCAAATCTAGAACGATGTATTATCCTTTGTATTTTAGCTTTATATCTTTAATTTTCTCGTGTATGATATTTGTCATAGCAGTCGATTAATTATTGTTTTCAATTATGGTTTCATCGGCTGATTGATTAATTATCTTCACGGAGAGAATAACGGAATCAAGCAGACAGCTGAGTACACCCAACTTTATGAAGTCTTCATCTGACAGGTTATTACTTTAACTGTCAGAATAACTGCTATATTTGATAGAAGACATTAACATAAAAAAAGTAGGTCAACAGTTTATTGATAAAAACGCATGCAAAGATTTCGTAGGTATTTTTCGCATCGTCCATTTCTTCATTACCAATTAACTGTCGTATCAATTTTTTGGGGGGTTTTACGGGTGTTCTGTGGACAACGTTGTCATGGATATAAGAAGATGTGGTATGAGTGCCAATGAGACAACTCTCCATCCAAGTCCAAATTTATAAAAGTAAACCATTATAGGTCAAAGTACGGTCTTCAACACGGAGCTTTGGCTCACACCGAACAGCAAGCTATAAAGGGCCCCAAAAATTACTAGTGTAAAACCATTCAAACGGGAAAACCAAAGGGTCTAATCTAAATAAAAAAAACGAGAAACGAGAAACACTTATGAACCACATCAACAAACGACAACTACTGAACATCAGATTCCTGACTTAGGACAGGTGCAAATACAAACAATTGCAGCGGGTTTAAACGTTTTAATGGTACCAAACCTTCACCCTTATCTGAAACAATGTATTCCATTTACATACAGTCTTCTCTGTTCAGCTGTGTAATGAAGGTCAAACAAAATCTCTTCAAACAATTAACAAAACCTAAAGCAAAAGAACAAAACTTTTCTTTAAAACAAGGTTTAATCAACCATTTTCCACATAAGGAAATGCCTGTACCAAATCAGGAATATGACAGATGTTTTCCATCGGACGTGTTTGCGCTTTTGATTTTGCCATTTGATAAAGGACTTTCCGTTTTGAATTTTCCTTTGAGTTCGGTATTTTTGTTATTTTACTTTTTACTTTATTACTTCAAAGTATAAATTGTAGCAAAAGCACTAAACGCACTGCAATCTCAAGACAAATCCTAGCACTGGTTCAGCTGTAGGTCTTAAGTTACTTGATATCTTATATTGATAACGCTACACTATAACGCGTTGAAAAACATATATTCTGGGTTAAAAATTTAACCCCAAGGGTGATTGGGGAATAGAAATATGGTCTCCATTGGTCTTCCTCCGACCAGCAGTAAAGCCCTCGCCAAAGTGGGGCGTCCGTTTGGCTGTGCGGGATGTACAAGTTCGCAGCCAAGTCCGGTCAGAATGGTGACATTAAATCCGATTTCTCGTGTAAAGAGAGTGTCACGCTCTTTGCACGCTAAGAACCATTTCAACAATTCTTTGATGGGTTCGTAAGTAACCTATTGCAAGGCTTTTCTGTCCATATCTAATATACCCTCATTTTCCCGTGCCAGTCCAAATTTCCCCGACGCGGACAGCCTCTATTACAGGACCTACCTATTGTTTTAATTGTTAATTTGTTCTCGTCCTGACCATGCATGAAATATATGCCACTTAACGTAAAGCAACAAACAATCAATCAATAAAAAGTTTAAAAATACGTTGTAAAAACAGACAAAAAAAATTTAATAACACTTCATAACTTTCCTGACAATCCCGATTAGAAAAAAATTATCAAAGAGTTCAGTATTAAACAGTAAAACCAGACGTGAGAACGTTTATTAACGCTCGACCCTCCCCCTTACAATGGACACTGTTGAAACAGCAGCACAATATTAGAACAAACAATACAAATCAATTGAAAAGGGCTTGACTCATTTGATCAGTAATAAGCACAAAAAACTGATGAATGTAAACCGAGAGAAGCGCTTCGGACGTAGGAAAGTACCATTATGCGGTTCCAAACTTTAACTGTCTATAGTGAACTTTATCTGTCTTCAGTGAACATTGTAGTGTGAACGACAGGTATTTTATCTATTTCATGTTTTTTTCCGTCTCGATCTCAATTAAATGCCAGTATTTATCTTTTTTGCCATTCTTTAATCTTTATTTAGGTTCCAAACTTTAACTGTCTATAGTGAACTTTATCTGTCTTCAGTGAACATTGTAGTGTGAACGACAGGTATTTTATCTATTTCATGTTTTTTTTTTTTCCGTCTCGATCTCAATTAACTGCCAGTATTTATCTTTTTTTGCCATTCTTTAATCTTTATTTAGACTATCTGAAAGTATTTGTTTATTTCTTGAAACAGGATCAAAAAATGTATTCAATAACAGTTGCATCTTCTAGACAGCTGTTAACGACATCAAAAGTTTAAACTTATTGTTGAGTGTAGTATTTCATGAATGCAGTTCTCTTGCGCGTGCCTTCAAGAATTTTATCTATGATTGCTTTATAATTCAATTCACATTCTGTGTTTTTCAAAAATTATTAATAGTGCATCGCGTAACACACATTTACCTAAAATAATACTTCTGAAGCAGAAATTATCAATGCTAAATCTTCGTTTATTTATGTGGGAATTCCCAATAAAAATTAACTATTATGTCTTTGATACTCACAAAGAATGGTCGTAATTCATATAAATAAAGTATAATAATGTTTTAGTTAAAAACAAATTTAAATAATAAAAAAAAAATCATAAGGCGGAGAAGATATAAAAAATGAAATAACGCCTGTCAGTCTCCTCAATATCAGCCATATTTTATTACTTTTCTTCTCTGCTTGCATAATTTTCAAGAGTGAGTTTCAAGGAAAAGCGAGGTATTAACTGTTGCAGAATGAAGATGATATACTGTCCATTACTACTGGATTTCTTAAATTGCAAATTGTAAATCAAAGAATTTAATGCAACTTTCATAGTCTCTGTTTTTATCTTTAACTTATCAGATCTACAACTCGTGCTTGATATATTTTATACTACATTGGCTAGATGTATAGGGGGGTTGAGATCTCACAAAACATGTTTAACACCGGCGCATGTTTGCGCCTGTCCGAAGTTAGGAACCACAGTGACTTCTTATATCAGTCAGAAAAGTACTTTTGGTCGTCCGTGTGGTTGTCTTGGGTGCATAAAAACGATACTCGACCAAGTCGTAATTGGGAATTTTTATCCGATACCATCTGTTAGGCGACAACCACGTTAATAAACCCTTGCTAGAACTCTTTCACAAATCCGTAGTTGACCTATTAAAAATCCGTAATGGACTACAAATTCGTAGTTGACCTATTACAAATCCGTAGTTGACCTATTACAGGGCAAATGTTCACAAATCCGTATTTGACCTATTACAAACCCGTAGTACACCTATTACAGGGCAAATGTTCACAAACCCGTAGTGGACCTATTACAAACCCGTAGTGGACCTATTACAAATCCGTAGTGGACCTATTACAAACCCGTAGTGGACCTATTACAAATCCGTAGTTGACCTATTACAACCGTAGTGGACCTATTACAAACCCGTAGTGGACCTATTACAAACCCGTAGTGGACCTATTACAGGGCAAATGTTCATAAATCCGTAGTTTTTTTTCCATTTGATTCCATTAAATAATATACACAAATACAAAAAGCACAAATTCAAGACGAATAAAGGACATTGAATTATGATGCCGACCGAAATATATTAATATCTAAAATGTTAACTACGACAAATACTTTTTAATATGTTAGCCTCTCTATAGGTTATTTTGACCTTCAAAGGTAACGCAAGCAATAAATATGAATTGAAAACTTATTTCTCGTATTTGCTTGATCTGGTATTAATTCGCCTGGGTAATTTTAACGGACTGACAGTTAGTTAATGCTAGTGTAGTGATATAAACGCATTCGTATTAATACGCCTGTGGAATTTTAACGGACTGACAGTTAGTTAATGCTAGTGTAGTGATATAAACGCATTCGTATTAATACGCCTGTGGAATTTTAACGGACTGACAGTTAATGCGAGTGTAGTGAAATAAACGCATTCCATTGAATGAGTTTGAAACGCTAAATTTACTAACAATTCTGTCTAAAAAGTATACAGTATGAAATACAAAGTATAAAGTTGTAGTCACATTTATAGTTACGTGAATATTAACCATAGGAACTATTTTGTTTTAAATATGTACTACTTTCCTGTTTTTTTTTACCGGGCCCGATTAGGTGGTGTTACATCTTACAAAGTCTATCCAAATTTATTTTTGCAAAGAATTCCGCTCAAGCCTGTGCTACGGGGTCGTCTTAAACTTGCAGTGAGGTGAGAGTTTTGTTTTGCTCCGTGTTGACGGCCTCACTGTGACTTTCAGATGAAGAACAGCAATAAAAGCGCTGTTCCTCTGCTGATTATGTGAATATTTTTTTTTTTGCTGTGCATGTACTGATTTTGTATCATGGATGGATACCCCACATCCTTTTTATTATAAAACATTTGAATGTGTCAAACTATTATACCATAATGCTTTATGTCATTAAAATATTTTGTCTAATGTTGTGGGCTATATAGAGCAATCCATGGAGTTGCGAAAATTAGGTCCACATTAGTCAGTTATCTATATACTTATATATTATTAACTCTACTTGTTTAGAACTTTTTCGTGTGTTGTATGTTTCTTATGTTCATGTAATGTTTGCATCTTTACCAGTCGGGGTTTTACTTTTAGCAATAAAGCATATTATATTAACTTTGTCGAATAAAAGGATTATCATTGAATTTCGCAGAACGTATTACAGATATGACCAGGACGAAAACAATTAACTTGAAAAGGTGTTGTTTGTTGTCTATTTGAATCTGAATATCTAGATTTCCTTGCTTTCTTAGCATTTAATCTTAAACTTGTCTGATGAGAAGTATCCAGAACATGGCTCTGTACGCATTGAACTATAAAAAATCCGTGACTTTGCTTTCTTGTAAACTTGTGTTGTTGGATTGTTGTCTAGTTAACTTTTCTTTTGTCTTCTTCTTTAAATTTATAAGTTTTAGCTGATAGAGATGGACGATATGGTTATTACTTTTAATATCGTGCAAAATGGCGAATATAAAGCAATTAATATAAACCTTTCTGTCTTTGATGTGCTTCAAATTACTCTTTTAACATTTTGCATACCTCATATTGTTTTACATTGTTCAGTTTTCGCGTGACCTATATTCTATGACCTACATTCCATGTTTTGATATAAACAACTGAAGTCAGTTACAGTCAATCAAATGCGCTGAATATGTTTGTTTTGACGTTTCAACAGAAAGATTTTCGCCTTGCAGTATCTTTACTCTTCAAAACAAATATCTGCAGTACTGGAAAATCAATTACACTTGAAAACCAATTAAAGGATACAACTGTTGTTGACGTGTCTACATTCCTGTTTCCATTTATTGTCTATTGAGTTACGGTTAAAACTAGTTCCGGTATGAAATGTTTAATTTGATAAATCCATAAAAATGAAATTTAAAAGCGCTAGAACTTTTAAGAGAATTTCTGTTGAAACCCTTTTCTATGCAAAACTTTAATTTTGTAGTAAACAAGAATCTAACTATTGTCGTGTCTAATGAAATGGTTCAGATTTAGGAGACTCGACATGGGATGGTATTGGTCGTTGTTTATTTTTTGAGGTTAAAATGTGACTCTTTTATACTCCCCTTTCTGTATAAAGCGCTATTGGTATATGGTTGTTTGTAGCATATCTTTTTAATAAATAAAATTGTATATACATACTGGAAAACAAAATGGAACGTTTTCATCAAGTTTATACTGAATGACAATTGGACCGTTTTATTATAACAAATTAATTAAGTCTATACTGAATGACAATTGGACCGTTTTATTATTACAAATTCATCAAGTTTATACTGAATGACAATTAGGAGCTACCATTTGATTTTTATGGGGGCTAGGATGAAAAATTTTGTCCTGCCTTTTTTTTAGTTGTAATCTCTGTCCTGCCTTTTTATTTTCACTCTATTCGGTCCTGCCTTTTTTTAAAGTTTATCCTGACTTTTTTTTACCTAAATTGTCATCCTGACTTTTTTTTCAAGTGTCTCATCCTGCCTTTTTTTTTTACTCAAAACTCCTGTCCTGCCTATTTTTTTCAAATTTCATCCTAGCCCCCCCATAAAAATCAAATGGTAGCTCCTTAAACCGTTGTATTATAACAAATTCATCAAGTCTATACTGATTGACAATTGGACCGTTTTATTATACTAAATAACACATGTGGAGCAGGATCTGCTTACCCTTCCTGGGCACTTGAGATCACCCCCAGTTTTGGTGGGGTTCGTGTTGCTCAGTCTTTAGTTTTCTATGTTGTGTTTTGTATACTGTTGTTTGTCTTTTTGTCTTTTCTTTTTTTTTTGCCATGGCGTTGTCAGTTTATTTTCGACTTATCTCCCTTTGGTATCTTCCGCCTCTCTTCTAACGTGTAGTGATATGAACGCATTCGTATTAATACGCCTGTGGAATTTTAACGGACTGACAGTTAGTTATTGCTAGTGTAGTGATATAAACACATTCGTATTAATACGCCTGTGGAGTTTTAACGGACTGACAGTTAGTTAATGCTAGTGGAATTTTAACGGACTGACAGTTAATTAATGCTAGTGTAGTGTTATAAACGCATTCGTATTAGTACGCCTGTGGAATTTTAACGGAAGTGTTGTGATATAAAATCATTCCATTTAATGTCTTTAAAACACTAAATTTACTAACAATTCTGTCAAAGAGTAAACAGTATGAATACAAAGTATAAAGTTGTAGTCCCATGTATAGTTACGAGAATATTAAACATTTATAAAACAATTTTTGTAGAAAAGTTTTGCAAATGAAAGATTCAGATAATCTGACCAATATTTGAATTCTATAGTAAACATAATCTAACATTTGAATGTGTTAAAATATTACCATAATGCTTTATGTCATTAAAAATATTTTGTCTAATGTTGTGGGCTATATAAAGCAATGGAGTTGCGAAAATTAGGTCCACATTGGTCAATTATCTATATACTTATATATTATTAACTCTACTTGTTTAGAACTTTTTTCGTGTGTTGTATGTTTCTTATGTTCATGTAATGTTTGCATCTTAACCAGTCGGGGTTTTACTTTTAGCAATAAAGCATATTATATTTATTATGTCGAACATAAGGAGTATCATTGAATTTCGCAGAACGTGTCAAAGATATGACCAGGACGAAAACAATTAACTTGAAAAGGTGTTGTTTATTGTCTATTTGAATCTGGATATCTGGATTTCCCTTGCTTTCTTAGCATTTAATCTTAAACTTGTCTGATGAGAAGTATCCAGAACATGGCTCTGTACGCATTGAACTATAAAGAATCCGTGACTTTGCTTTCTTGTAAACTTGTGTTGTTGGATTGTTGTCTAGTTAACTTTTCTTTTGTCTTCTTTAAATTTATAAGTTTTAGCTGATAGAGATGGATGATATGGTTATTACTTTTAATATCGTGCAAAATGGCGAATATAAAGCAATTAATATAAAACCTTTCTGTCTTTGATGTGCTTCAAATTACTCTTTTAACATTTTGAATACCTGGCATTGTTTTACATTGTTCAGTTTTCGCGTGACCTATATTCTATGACCTACATTCCATGTTTTGATATAAACAACTCAAGTCAGTTACAGTCAATCAAATGCGCTGAATATGTTTGTTTTGACGTTTCAACAGAAAGATTTTCGCCTTTACAGTATCTTTACTCTTCAAAACAAACATCTGCAGTACTGGAAAATCAATTACACTTGAAAACCAATTAAAGGATACAACTGTTGTTGACGTGTCTACATTCCTGTTTCCATTTATTATCTATTGAGTTACGGTTAAAACTAGTTCCGGTATGAAACGTTTAATTTGATAAATCCATAAAAATGAAATTTAAAAGCGCTAGAACTTTTATGAGAATTTCTATTTAAACCTTTTCTATGCAAACCTTAATTTTGTAGTAAAAATAATCCAACTATTGTCGTGTCTAATGAAATGGTTCAGATTTAGGAGACTCGACATGGGATAGTATTGGTCGTTGTTTATTGTTGTCGTATAACGTGACTCTTAAATATAAAGCGCAATTGGTATATGGTTGATTGTAGCATATCTTTTAAATAAATAAATTTATATATACATACTGGAAGACAAATGGAACGTTTGATTATAACACATCCATTCAGTCTATACTGAATGACAATTGGGCTATTCTATTACAACAAATTCATCAAGTCTATACTGAATGACAATTGGACCGTTTCGTTATACTAAGTTACACATGTGGAGCAAGATCTGATTACCTTTCCGGAGATCAACCCCGGTGATTGGTGGGTTTCATGTTGCTCAGTCTTAGTTTTCTATGTTGTGTTTTGTATACTACTGTTGTTTGTCTTTTTTATGACCAGCAACTGAAAGTTAGGGGCATATTGTTTTACCCCTGTCAGTCCGTCCGTACTTCCGTCTATCCTTCCGTCCTTCCGTCCGTCCGTCCCATTATGGGTATATAGTTATTCCAGATAACTCCTCCTACAGTTTGAATTCTAGGAAGTTTTCACTTTGCTGGCTGTACATATATTGAAAGTGTGCATGTGGTCAGGGTTTTGTTTTTTATTAATATTTGCTCTTTTGAGAGATAGTTGAACTTTGTCATTTTTGGAGTATATACTTGCATAAGAGATGCATAGTGTTTCCGCATAACTCCTTCTACAGTTTGAATGCTAGGAAGTTTTCACTTTGCTGGCTGTTTGTACATATATTGAAGGTGTGCATGTGGTCAGGGTTTTGATTTTTATTAATATTTGCTCTTTTGGGAGATAGTTGAACTTTGTCATTTTTGGAGTATATACTTGCATAAGAGGTGCATATCGTTTCCAGATAACTCCTCCTACAGTGAACCATATACATATGTGCTCCCATGCTCAACTTTGTGTATTTTAAAATAGCACTTTGCGTCTGCGGGGGCATCATTTGTGTCTCCCAGACACAATAATATCTCAAAGAAAGTTCTACGTTGACTTTGTTATAATACAGTTACTTCAGAGTGGAGTGCGGGGGCATCACTTTGTCTAGTCTTTTTTTGCCATGGCGTTGTCAGTTTATTTTCGACTTGTGAGTTTGAATGTCCCTTTGGTATCGTCACCTCTCTTCTAACATATCAATCTATTTTTTAAAGATTTGACATCAATTATAAGGAGTTGACATCCATATTAAGATGTTGATACCCATAATAATGACAGCCTTTTTGGTTTCGCGAGGTAGCGTGCTCGCCTTAGGTGTGGGAAACAGTGGGTTCGATCCCCGCTGCAGGATCAATCCAATGACTTGAAAATTGGTATTTGCTGCTTCTCCGCTAAGCACGCGGCATTTGTATTAATGGAGTAAGAGCAAAGGCTGGTCGACTCAGAATGATGTGCCAGGGAGGGTAACATGTCTTCCTGTAGACCTTGTGAACCAGCACGTTAAAAAATCCGACTCATCGTGTCGGTCCAGTACAAAGCAGGGCCAATTTTCATATCACGTTCTCATGTTGGTTTAACAGTCATTTCCCTTCTGCGTATACCAAAAATTTAACCGTTGTTCTTTTTAAAAGGAAAACATTTCCCATAAACAATATAACCCAAATATTGTTTCGACCAAATGATTTCGTATTTTCGACGACATTTTGTTTTGTTTACATACTGTGAAGAAGCCTCGGGAACCATGACCTAAACATTAACAGTCTTCAGAAAACTTAAACTTGATGCAATAATATTTTACCAATCATGATAATATTCATTGATATTCAAATAAATTTGATTTTTAAAGAAATAAAATATATAACAAATACAATTTCAGTTTAAGGTACTAAGTCTAATCAGTTTATAGCCCAGTTGGCTTACCTGTGATAAATGTAAATATGGATATTTCTTCGTATAAAAGACACAAACTATGGATGGTTGATATTTATTCAAAAAATTTTCAGGTCGTTTGATTTATTTTAATAAATATAGGATTAAAAATTAAAACAAATATGAGCATTACATAACCAGCTGATAATTCTTTTACACAAACGTGATGATGTTTCTGATAAAAATCGCTCCAACTTTTATAGATACATGTATAGCAGTGGTCAAGGCTTGTACCAACTCAGGATTTGGTCAACTGATTATTGCAGAATATTCAATGAGGATACATTTATCAACTAATTGAATATATAGGGTAATGGGATATTTTTTGCTGACATAATTTTTGGGTATCCGATTTGCCGAAGTCTACTGCACAATGGGTAAAAATGCTAAGTTTATAGAATTCATTGTATTATACAGCAAACTTTGAATTTGTAAGGCATACTCGAGCTAGCAGGTCAGTTTTGATGGGCTAGCAGTTCTTCCAACAGGGCTAGTAAAATCCTGCTACCAATTAGCCCTGGGCTAGTGAGCTGTAACAAAATTTTTTAACCCCTGCATATAATTTGCAAAATAAAATGATAAGTATTATAATGGAACCGATAATATATTAGTTACTGTATATAATTTTTCACACATAATTGCTTTCAATCAAAGACTCTGAATATTTGTTTTGACCTTTGACTTTGGCTATTTTCACCCTGCAGTATCTTAACTCTTTATAATAAATAGCTGCGATGCTGGTTAATCAATCATACTTCTACGCTAATTAAAGGACGTAACTGTTGCCAACGTCTACACATTCCTATCTTCATTAAGGAGAGTATATTCATTATATTTAAAAGAGATACTTTAACGGTCGCTTCAAGATTTTAATACATTTTGGCAGTTATAACATTCGTGAGATTTTACATTTTTTGTATTTATGTAGTTTGTAGTTCACTTAGTTTTCTTTTTATGAAAAAAGTAAATATTGGGAATAAGTTAAGTTATATTAGATTGACTGGTGTTTAACGCCATTTTCAACACTATTGTGCTATTTCGTGGCGGTCAGTTTTTATTGGTGAAGGAAGCCGGAATGCCCGCAGAGAACCACCGACCTTCGGTAGGAAAACTGTCAATCCTAGTCAATTAAGATTGGGGTCGAGTGCACCTGCCACGTGCAGGATTCGAACTAACAACCTAAGTATTGACAGGCTAGTTATACAGTAGTTCGACTACTTAGACCACCCGGTCACTGAGGCCTCAAGTTATATTAAAAAGTATTGGTCAAGTTTATGTTGATGCCTGGACAGAAATGTAGCTTAAACGCAAATAAAACTGCCACAAAACCGTTTTGCCGAGATACACATTTCTTCTAGAAATCACTCCTATCACATGGTAGAGCGAAAGAAGACATTTAAATCGCAAAAAGTCGAATTACAAAAAATAACGCCGAATTTTATTGGTATTAAAACGACCAAAACAGATCTACGTAAAATTTAATACTATATAATATCGTGTTGTCTTTGGATGATAATGAAAGCAAATTCAAAGCTTCTGCTTTCTTGCTACTATTGGCGTTTTAACTAAGCATGCAGTCTTTACATCTATTTAATTTTCAAAGGTACAAGCATAAGATTGAGAATGAAAATGGAACCGGGGAATGTGTCAAAGAGATAACAACCCGACCAAAGAACAGCTAAAGGCCACCAATGGGTCTTCAACACAACAAGAAAATCCCGCACCCGGAGGCGGGCTTCAGCTGGCCCCTTAACAATAGTGTGTACTAGTTCAGCGAAAATGGACGTCACACTAATCTTAGAAACATATAAATGGACCAATTTTTTTTTTTAAATATACAACACTAACAAAGGCTGGAGGTTCCTGACTTTGGATCGGCGCAAAAATGCGGCGGGGTTAATCAAGATTGGTGAGATCTCAACCCTCCCCTAAACCTATACCCTATACCCTTTGCTAATGTGGAATAAACAAACACACAGCAATACACACAGTATGTAATAAGAATATACCTGTAAAGTTGTCTTTTTATTGGATATTTATTGTTCTGTGTCATGCGTCAATAACCTCTTAAGGTATACAAACAAAAAATAGTATCACTAATGATATTTATTTTGTTTGACCAAATCACTCGTTGAAAATAAAATTAAACACGTTATTAGGTCTTCTGGAAAAGTTTTGTAAGGTTTGTTAATGTAGTGGTATGTTTAAATTTTGAATTTTGAAAACAGCACTGAATAAGTCACGTGATATGCGCCTTTAGATAAAGAATTTCTAATTTTCATAATCATCAAATGGAATAAAAAGCAGTTGGTGAAAAAAGACCAATACAGGCCTAGGTCTATAAATTGATTAAGAAAACGTATTTTCTCCAGGTCACAGTGGTTTCCAAAATGACTTAAATGTTTTGTCAATGACATTGTTTATAATGATGTTACTTTGTTTAAATATGTGTACATGTTTTTGTTTAAATGTACTTTAATCAATCTTATCATTCTAATCATTTACTGTGCTTTATTTTGTAATTCATTTGATTAGATATAAGAAGATGTGGTATGAGTGCCAATGAGACAACTCTCCATCCAAGTCAAAATTTATAAATGTAAACCATTATAGGTCAAAGTACGGTCTTCAACACGGAGCCTAGGCTCAAACCGAACAGTAAGCTATAAAGGGCCCCAAAAATTACTAGTGTAAAACCATTCAAACGGGAAAACCAACGGTCTAATCTATATAAAAACGAGAAACGAGAAACACTTATGAACCACATCAACAAACGACAACTACTGAACATCAGATTCCTGGTTGTGTACTCAAATTTTGGGCACCATGATCTTGTATCTATCGGCAAATATGTAGTAACTGCACGGCAGATATAAATATTGCTTACACGCTACAACTCTATACTTCCAAGCTTCCGACAAAATATAGTTTTCTTCCATAGAAACCAAGAAAAATTAGACGAACATTTTCCGTGTACGATGTGAGTGTCAGTGTAAAATTTCAGACTATCGGTAAACAGGAAGTAGCTGCATGGCAGATCTAACTTATTGCTTGCAAGCTACAACCTAACATTATCAACCTTCTAGCCTTATACAAATCAGACAGTCCTGGAAAACTTTGATGAAAAATTGCTAACCAAGTTATTTTCGGACAGATAGGCGGAAGGACGGACTGAGTCGAGTAAATACTTGACTTGCTTTGCCGTTGTAGACGCAGGTGAAAAAGGTATAACAAAATGATTTGAAGGTTTTGCCTCACATGTTCTATCAGCAACAATTAACTTTTAACATAAACATAATTTACTTTATTTACGTTTTCTTGAGCATCCGGGATAAACAATATAGCCATTTCCGGTAATTACATTTCAAGACACCCGTTAATTAATGCGAGATCAAACAATTTCGGTGGTACTTCAATCAGGGAAGGCACATGTTATGAATTAGCACTTTCATCCTTGTTCTTAAAAAAAAACGGAAATTAATGTCTTACTTGTGCAATTGAAATTGTGAATGAAAATTCGTAAATAGTACTTGCACTCGTCTAACACTCTTTTATAAGCATGTTACATAACTATGGAAATTTATTATTTATTCAGTTGAGAGGTTTTTAGGAGCCAAACCTCTCTGAAACAAGAAAAAGCCATCATGTTATGATATACATAAACATTTCTTATGACGAGATGCACATAATCAATTCGTTTAAGTAGATTTACTTAGTGTTGTAAAACATATCATGAAAACTCAGACATATTTTTTCATACTTTTCTCGCGTATGCGCAGCTGAATTTACGGACTAGTTTACATTTATGGACCGATATATGAATACCTGTAATAAAATAAAAAGTCACCAAAAAAAATAACTACGTAGAATTTCATCATCTTTACAATCAGCTTTTTGTAGTTTAATTTTTTACAACCGTTTTAAAAACTAGAAATCATTTACTAAATTATGTAATTTTATTTCGACAGTTCGTGTATTTTTCTAAATGTTCACAGGTTAGATCCTTATATAATTGGCATCCTAACATGTTATTCAAGGATTGGAAAAAAAGTAAGAGAGGAATGATCCCATCCTTTACGAAAACTTCCCTTTACCAAAAAAAGGTCTTAATGCCAACAATTTAGGCAATATCCTTCCTTCATTTGCAGGAGGATGGAAAGCAGTCTAAAAATATCTTAAGGAGGTACATGCGCGTAGTCAATGGAAGTCTTTATCTCAGGCGTTAATTTTGTTTAGCGGTTTCGACGATAATTATGTGACAGAAAATTACCTTGAACCGGAATTGACAATAGAGAGAAACGAAGCAAAGAATGCGGACATGGCAAAAACGTATTAGTATCCAAAATTTAAACTTAGTTGCTCGTATCATGATACAAGAGCGAGGACCCGAAAAGAGCATAATTCCGGTGTTCGAAATGTTCCAAAATAGGCTAAGGAAAGGTTATGCGTTATGTTTGACGTCATATTCACTGATGAACTATCATCTGAATGGGTGTCGATTCCTGCTTGGTCTAAATCAAGTTGAGAATCTGTTCTCGTGGATTTGGATTTTTGAAGAAAATACAAAATACATTATAAATTTTATTTTTTTTTTCAGGTTGTGCCTTCCTAACTTATTGCAATAAAGACAGTGCTATCAACGCACAACACGAGTTACACGAACAGAAAACATTACCTGGGGTAAGTCGTTTTACAAGTTGTAACAGAGATAGTGCTATTAACGCACAACACGAGTTACAAGAACATAAAACATTACCTGAGGTAAGTCATTCTACAAGTTGTAATAGAGACCGTGCTTTCAACGCACAACACGAGTTACACGAACAGAAAACATTACCTGGGGTAAGTCATTTTACAAGTTGTAACAGAGATAGTGCTATTAACGCACAACACGAGTTACAAGAACAGAAAACATTACCTGAGGTAAGTCATTCTACAAGTTGTAATAGAGACCGTGCTTTCAACGCACAACACGAGTTACACGAACAGAAAACATTACCTGGGGTAAGTCATTTTACAAGTTGTAACAGAGATAGTGCCATTAACGCACAACACGAATTACAAGAACATAAAACTTTACCTGAGGTGAGTCATTTTACAAATTGTAATAGAGACTGTGCTTTCAACGCACAACACGAGTTACACGAACATAAAACATTACCAGGGGTAAGTCATTCTACATATTGTAACAGAGAGAGTGCTATTAACGCACAACACGAGTTACACGAACAGAAACCATTACCTGGGGTAAGTAATTCTTCATACTGTATCATAGACAGTGATTTAAAAGCACAACAACAGTCACATGAACAGAAAACATGACCTGGGGTAAGTTATTTTACATACTGTAACAGAGATCGTGCAATTAATGCTTGTTTTGAAATTAGTATATCTGTAGGAAAAACGGGTGCATGAGAAATGTGACGGCCACTATGTTCTTGTCATCGAGGATTGTTTAATTGACAAAAATGCGTTTTCAATGAATATTATTTTTCCATGTATATATAAAATTATTATGTAGACTGCACTTTGGATTTATTATAACATATTGAATACTTGACCTACATAGTAAATGCTTAACCTAATTATGTAATCACACCCTCAATACATGTAATTAAGACAGCTAAGTAAAATAAGTTAACTATCTACCAATAATAAAACCTATCAATAACTTTCTCATGTAGAATTTTGTCTGCTTTATTATATCTTTCTTTTGAAATTTTATGTGTCTGTTTTAGAATGCAGTTTTTTCATGCGTTAAATGCTTCTTTAAAGTATGTATGTAAGAATGCCAAAATTTGAGAGTTTTTTCCTCCTTTATAAATTGGAAAGTAACACATGGAATAAAATTAGATTTAAGACAAACATATTTATAACAATTGTGTAGGCAGAACAGCATATTATTATTTTTAATGCTTTCTTAACTTGAAAAATTCCAGTTGACATGAGTAATGTCAAATGGCGATTTTCGTTTAAAACATGTTCTTACAACAAGCCAATAAGATACTATGAAGGTAATTAATCTTCATTGGGTCATGTGAAAATGAAATAAAGTATGGTGTTAATTACACGAGACAATATCGTAATAATATTGAATGATTGATTGATTGCAGTTGTTTGTTCCACATTGAATTATTGATTTATTGCTGATGTTTGTTCCTAATTGAATCACTGATTGATTGCTGTTGTTTGTTCCACATTGAATGATTGATTGATTGCTTTTGTTTGTTCCATATTGAATAATTGATTGATTGATGTTGTTCGTTCCATATTGAATGATTGATTGATTGCTGTTGTTCGTTCCACATTGAATGATTGATTGATTGCTGTTGTTCGTTCCACATTGAATGATTGATTGATTGCTGTTGTTCGTTCCACATTGAATGATTGATTGCTTGCTGTTGTTCGTTCCACATTGAATAATTGATTGATTGCTGTTGTTTGTTCCACATTGAATGATTGATTGATTGCTGTTGTTTGTTCCACATTGAATGATTGATTGCTTGCTGTTGTTCGTTCCACATTGAATAATTGATTGATTGCTGTTGTTCGTTCCACATTGAATGATTGATTGATTGCTGTTGTTTGTTCCATATTGAATGATTGATTGATTGCTGTTGTTTGTTCCACATTGAATGATTGATTGATTGCTGTTGTTTAATCCACTTTGAATGATTGATTGATTATTTTTCTTATGGTTTTTGATTCGTGGTATGTTCTATCTTTTTTGCTTTTTATTAATTTTAGATAATAGAAAGTCGTTGCTTTTTATCAGCTTCAATCCTAATCAAGAATAATGAGTTCTCTGTGGAAGACCTTATAATGATGATAAATAATAATAATAATGATAATAAAGTCTTTATTTAAAGAGGGTAATCATATAAGAACTCGTCTTATTTTCATTCAGGCCCCCAAACAAACACATGGATATAGTGCACATATAACAAACTTACTACTTTAGGAATATTTATCTAAAATCTCACAAAACATGTTTAACCCCGCCGCATTTTTGAGCCTGTCCCAAGTAAGGAGCCTCTGGCCTTTGTATGTTTTTTTTTTTTAATTTAAGTTTAGTGTGACGTCCATTTTCGCGGAACTAGTACAAATTTTTGTTTAGGGGCCAGCTGAAGCCTGCCTCCGGGTGCAGGATTTGTCTCGCTGTTTTGAAGACCCATTGGTAGCCTTGGGTTGTTTTCTGCTCTTTGGCCGGGTTGTTGTCACTTTGACACATTCCCCGTTTCCATTCTCAATTTTATATATATGAAATCATTCTATTATATTGAAATAGCTACCTTCGGTCATTGATGAGTTGTTTAAAGTGTTTATCGTGAGGTTGACCTGTCTTTGATCTTATCACATATTTGGCCGTATTTGAAGAACCTTTCTTAATTTGTTTTGGATTTCAAAAAGTTTTTTTTCTACATGTGTGAGGACCTTTTATGACATTGGGAACTGGGCGTTAAGCGACCTATAACAATCACGTCCATGAAACATTTGAATTCACTTGCAACACTCTTGCTCCCTTTAAAGTTCCTCATTATGGAGTATTTGTATCGTGAATCCAAAAACGAAATTATACAAACATAAATAAGATAAGAGTTTAAAATACTTAATAAAGGCATTTATCACTCAGTCATTTTTGATACATGTAAAAACCTTAAAATAGGTGAAATCAGAATATTAATATTTTGGTTTAAAGTAGAAATGAGTTAGACAATGTGAGGGGATAATCAGATTATATTGACACAATCATATCTAAGGTTCGTACCTCGAGTATCATAAATACAGCATCTGTATAACTTAAATATTAAAGTCATGCTATTCTTCGTGTTGTCATTATGCATATAACATTGACAACCCCAATAGATATAGATCACCTTGCATTCTGTGTAATTAACCATTACTGATACTTAACATATTAACATGTTTGGTTGATTATTCTATGGTTTGAATAAGAATTTTTTTTCATTTACTTGCGTGCATTTCGATTGTAAACTTTGTCATCCTTAATGAAAATAGTAAACCTTCAGGGGAACATGAGAATTGATATTTCTTGCTATAAGAAAATTTTAGATTTTGCCCAGAAGTTAATTTGGTTTCGTACTAAATTGACGTTTAGAGGATTGCTATATCATGTTCCAGTTCACTATTAGTTTTGAATTGATAACTTGTTGTTGCACGTCGGTGTAGCTTTTTTCTTCTAAAAATGGTTTATTTGTTTAATCGAAAGTTTACAACCAACTGATGGTAAAAACAGATTTCAGAAGAGTAAAGATAAAGTAAGGCTTTGTTAAAAATCTTTTGTAAGGTTGATAAATATATTTACTGGATATGAAACGATGAATTTGTTTTTTTTGAAATACGTTGAAAATATTCCACTAGTATGGTGTCCAGCTAAGTTTCTCGATTTAAGACACTGATGTGGTATAAAGTTCATAATCTCATCTTGTTAAGATAACTTCAAGTTAACGTTGTGATAAACTGCTAAAATGAAATGACATGTTCTTCCACAAAATATGTACTATAATTTGTACACCCTTTTAAAACGAGCTGTATATAGTGATAGGGATGTCGATAGGTAGTCCATACTTTTTTGTCTATCAATCCGTTTGTTCGTCCTTCCGTCTCACTTTTGTATTCGATTCTTTTCCTCAACTGCTACATAGGAAGATCAGCTGAAACATATGTGAACTGTAGTGTGCAGATATGACAAAGTCCTTGGAATACCAAAGTAAAACCCCAAAAATCAGTCAGACAATGGAGGCGCAAAATACAACCTGAAAGTGAGGTTCTATGAAAGGTCACAAAATGCTGTCTATTGGTTCAGGAACAGTTGCGAATGCAAATGTGGGACAGGCGAACGTAGGAACGAAGTTAAAATTAATAAATGAGGATTCGGACATATTTGTACAAATTCCGATGTTCTTCAAACGTCCAGCAGCCGATTTATTTTGGTTGAGGGTTTGTATATCGTCGTGGCCCCCTCAAGTCCGAGGCGATAGCCGAGGACCTTGACCTGACTACAAGTGCAGAAAAACTATACGACTGGTTGTTACCATCCCGTTTATTTGTTACTTTTGTTTTGTATCTGACTTATACGACGTTTTTTTTATTTTAAAGTGATACATTTTGCATTTAAGACGATTGCATAATTCAAAAAATTGAACGCCTAAAAAATTGCATACCGGTTCATGTACCACAATGTTTGGAGATATTTAGTCTTTAATAAATTATAGATTTTGCGTTTACACCAGCGCTTCTCAATTCTATCAGCTGTGTTCGAGTAAAAGTAGGAAGAGATTGAAAAGTTAAAATTAGGGGGACTTCTTAACGTGACAAGCCCAAAAAGGCCTTCAATCTATATTTTCTGTCATAATAGTCTAATAGTCTAGAAATAAGTAAATGTCCTCTTTCGTAGCCACGTTATATTCTAATATCAAAATGAATTGCAGAAATTGATGGGGTTTATAGTTTTGCCCTCACCTTTGCAATTGTGTAATGCGGGTATGGGGACGTTAAAACACTAAATCCCTGGGATGTGTTTTAGTTGATTTTAGTCTCTGATGCATGATTTTTTATTATTAATTGTTT
The DNA here is from genome assembly GCA_017311375.1 of Mytilus coruscus. Classification (NCBI taxonomy): domain Eukaryota; kingdom Metazoa; phylum Mollusca; class Bivalvia; order Mytilida; family Mytilidae; genus Mytilus; species Mytilus coruscus. Next base: position 77,204,217 of record CM029605.1, read on the forward strand.
TTGGGTTATAACTTGCTTTCGGTAACTGCGAGTACTCTCAAATCGTACTTTCGTGTTAATTTGACCTGTAGATACAATTGGTAATGTATTTTTGTTATTTAATGTTTACTTATTCAGTGTTATATCTCTTCTCATTATTTTTGATATATACCACCTTTGATAAGTGTTTAGTATGACGATAAATTTTCACGTTTGTTCTCGTACTAGGAACAACAAAATTATTTATTTTGTAAAAAATATTTCCGTACTCCATGTATACCTTACAACAACATTATTTTTATTTACCTGTGTACGTTATTTTATTTTGGCGGCATTTTTGTCCAAGGTTATGGCTGTCTTTCTGATATTGTTAAACATCTAACCCCCTTGTTTTATTAATTTTGTATTTACATTGTGTCATAGATCAAATTTATTTGTTCAGTGTATGTTCACTTGTTTTTGTTAATATGTCTTTTGATTGAGTTAAGCCATTTCAATTGATATTTTATAGTGTGTCTTTCTGTGTTGTGATGTTACACTATTGTTTCAGGTAGGATGAAGGTTGGCGCCTATTAAAACGTTTAAACCCGCTGCATTTGTTTGCACCTGTCCTAAGTCAGGAACCTGGTGTTAAGTGGTTGTCGTTTGTTGATGTGGTTCATAAGTGTTTCTCGTTTCTTGTTTTTTGTATAGATTAGACCGTTGGTTTTCCTGTTTGAATGGTTTTACACTAGTCATTTTGGGGGCCCTATATAGCTTGCTGTTCGGTGTGAGCCAAGGCTCCGTGTTAAAGGCCGTACTTTGACCTATAATGGTTTACATTTACAAATTGTAACTTGGATGAAGAGTTGTCTCATTGGCACTCATACCACATCTTATATCTGTGAAAAGAAATGGGAAAATCCTCCGTATATTTCGATTTAGACGACTTGAAAGATTTCAGCTTAACTGCTAAGCAAACCTACGAGAGGTTTGTACATGGAAAGATTTTATGGTTGCAGTTACTCTTACAGTCAGTAACTTCGTAGACACTTTAATTAATATCAGCATTTTGGGAAATAGTTTGCTTTTCTTTTAAATATAATCTTTATGAACACTTTTCATATAAATTATATTTATTAAACAAAGTAAGTAGGTCACAAGGTGTACGATAAAGTGCCTATGAACTCATTGAACGCACGAGTGACTCTATTCATAAAAAGTGTCCGCGTAACTTCACAAAAAGTGTACGTGTAACTTCACAAAAAGTGTACGTGTAACACCCGTTATTGTACTGTTTTTTCCATAGCTCTGCTGGGGGCAAAGTCCTACAACTTGCCTTGTGTCACTGGTAACCAAACACGCCTTTTTGGTGTAAGGTTAAGCACGACGTGTGTGTATTATAATCGGACACTAGCTATGATTGCGCGATGGCACATGCGTAAAACCACAGACTATTGTCTGTTGTCTGCTTTGATGTGAACATAAAACGAGACTTTTATAAATAAAAGATTGGCTGCAAAGTAACTCATCATTCATCAATTATCCTCTTTAATGACTTCTGTTCTTGACTATTAGTTATAATATCTATATGATTACTTAATGACACATTTTACGACATCGCATATTACCACAAGAAGCGTTAATTTACGACACTCACGAAACAGCAACCAGAATGTAGAAAAGATGCAAAGAATAAAAAGGTATATCACTTAACCCTCTACTTCAGTTGTGACAGAAACACTTGACTATATAATTTCCGTCAACTGTTCTTAAGAGATATCATTAGGTTGCTTTGATAACATTTCAGTCAATTATGTCATCTTTCTTCTGCACATCTATGCGTAACACTTATATGTAGAAACCCGTGTTATACATCAATGGAAATAAGAAGATGTGGTATGAGTGCCAATGAGACAACTCTCCATCCAAGTCACAATGTTTAAAAAAAAGTAAACAATTATAGGTCAAAGTACGGCCTTCAACACGGAGCCTTGGCTCACACCGAACAGCAAGCTATAAAGGGTCCCAAAATGACTAGTGTAAAACAATTCAAACAGGAAAACCAACGGTCTAATCTATATAGAATACGAGAAACGAGAAATAACACTTATGCTCCACATCAACAGTAATCGTTCTTTCGATTCTTGTAGGTGCGCAGGGTTCTCGGCAGTGTTCAATCTTTACACTCTATAGCTTCTTTCATCTTCAATTTTCTGATTCAGGAAATAACTAGTAATAAAATAAAATTTTTACGGTATGATTTCCAGGGAAAGTCGATGGAACAATTTTTAAGAATAATGTTCTGATACTTTTATCACTATCAGGTAGTACTAGTGCACTTTGTGTTTGTAATATTTCTTGACCTTTAAGACAAAAATAAATATGTGATGAATTAAGATTCCAGATTGCACCATTTTATACTCAATTACAGGAAGTAAAACTTGATTTCACGCCATATTTCACGTGCTCCAGATGTTCGTCTGCTCCTCGTGCTCATCTCATTCATATCGTCTGCTGTTATGCACGAGACTCCATATGTTTTCATTAACAATTAGATGAACTCTTCTTTCCTTTTTCGTATCTGTTTATGAAAACACTTAAAATTACTTGGCTATCAAATTACGTAGAACTGCATTTTATGCAATCATTGCAGTTTTTGATAATTTGCCAAATATCTATCGGCATTGCATGTAATTAAATAATTTTATAGGATTTAGTATGTTTTATAATGTACATTGAGAGTATTTTAGGAGATAGTATTTCAAAGTGTTAACACCTGAATGATGATAATAAGGTATCTGTACCTTCAAACAGATTCTACGTGGTAAAAATATTAAATTTCGAAAGATTTTTTTTTTTTGTTTTTTGTTTTTTTTTTTTTTTTGCCTTCGTCAGTGATTGCATTTTGATAACAAAAAATTACACTTACGAAGGCCATTTGAAGAGACAAACTATTTGTCTATACGCTTTCATTTCACCTTATTCGTATCTATATCTTTCATCAGTATCGTTACATACATCTTTAGACTTGTATTTAAATTTATCATTTATTTACTATTTTTTGTACTTTTCCTGTTTTGGGCATAAATCATAAGAAATATTTTGAGTTAATTCCCTTTTATTAGGAAAAGCTTACTGTCGTTCTGACTGATGAGGTACAAAGCGTTGATCATCCTGCATTTATTCTTTACTTGAAATGCACTTTACCTCCCTTACGGCTTGATGGAATACAATATTGAATAACAATAATTCAAAACAAAGTGAAAAATTATATTTTTTAAATCTTTGACGATATAGATTCCTTCCATTTTTCCATGGTGAAATTAAATTATATATTTATGATATGAGCTGAACAATTCATTATTTTTCTCTGACATCTTAAAAAAGAACTTAGAGGGTTGGGAGCCCCCAAACATGTGTAACCACGTCACATGATGTATGTGCCTGTCCCATGTCAGCTGCCTGTAATACAGTGGTTAGCATATGTTTCTGTATATCATATTTGTTTTTCGTTTGTTTAATCAGGCCGTTACTTTTTCTCGTTTGAATCGTTTTACAGTTGTCATATCTAGGCCTTTTATAGCTTACTATGCGATATGGGTTTTGCTCATTGTTAAAGGCCGTACATTGACCATTAGTTGTTAACTTCTACGTCATTTGGTCTCTGCCGGAGAGTTGTCTCATTTGCAATCATACCACATCTCATTTTATATCAGATATTGATGAATGATAAAAATAAATGAAATCTTCATCATCTTTCAACAAAATGGTCAAAGTGTTGACATATATATATATAAACTAAATCATTTAGTCTGACATTTTAGAAACTTTCGGGCCTTTCAACCGAATGTTATGACGAGATTTTTATGTACATGTGTTGTGATATTATGAACTGCTTTTAAATCATGGGTATAAAGTTGACGAATTAATTTTTATTCACATGGTTTTATGAATGCAAAATCAATTTAAAAATTGTGCTCTTATGGCTTTGTGAAATTTTGGTCGTTTATATTTTGTTTCCTAGTTAGTAACGGATCTTCGCGTGATCTATACTTTTCAATATTTATTTTAAAGTTGATGTCGTTAAATTGCATAATTAAATATCAGAGACTTGCTCTTTTTTTTCCTTGAAATTGAGCCGAACATAATTGATTTTCATTTTATTGTGCCATGCAAATTTATTTTATTTGCGCCATGCTGTCATGCTAACCAGTGGCATTCTTATGCAGAAAGTATGATGTGAACTCCTTTGTCTCTCTTGTATTATCTTCGCATTTATTCTTTACTTGAAATGCACTTTACCTCCTTACGGCTTGATGGAATACAATATTGAATAACAATAATTCAAAACAAAGTGAAAAATTATATTTTTAAATCTTTGACGATATAGATTCCTTCCATTTTCCATGGTGAAATTAAATTATATATTTATGATATGAGCTGAACAATTCATTATTTTCTCTGACATCTTAAAAAGAACTTAGAGGGTTGGGAGCCCCAAACATGTGTAACCACGTCACATGATGTATGTGCCTGTCCCATGTCAGCTGCCTGTAATACAGTGGTTAGCATATGTTTCTGTATATCATATTTGTTTTTCGTTTGTTTAATCAGGCCGTTACTTTTTCTCGTTTGAATCGTTTTACAGTTGTCATATCTAGGCCTTTTATAGCTTACTATGCGATATGGGTTTTGCTCATTGTTAAAGGCCGTACATTGACCATTAGTTGTTAACTTCTACGTCATTTGGTCTCTGCCGGAGAGTTGTCTCATTTGCAATCATACCACATCTCATTTTTATATCAGATATTGATGAATGATAAAAATAAATGAAATCTTCATCATCTTTCAACAAAATGGTCAAAGTGTTGACATATATTTATATAAACTAAATCATTTAGTCTGACATTTTTAGAAACTTTCGGGCCTTTCAACCGAATGTTATGACGAGATTTTTTATGTACATGTGTTGTGATATTATGAACTGCTTTTTAAATCATGGGTATAAAGTTGACGAATTAATTTTTATTCACATGGTTTTATGAATGCAAAATCAATTTAAAAAATTGTGCTCTTATGGCTTTGTGAAATTTTGGTCGTTTATATTTTGTTTCCTAGTTAGTAACGGATCTTCGCGTGATCTATACTTTTCAATATTTATTTTAAAGTTGATGTCGTTAAATTGCATAATTAAATATCAGAGACTTGCTCTTTTTTTTCCTTGAAATTGAGCCGAACATAATTGATTTTCATTTTATTGTGCCATGCAAATTTATTTTATTTGCGCCATGCTGTCATGCTAACCAGTGGCATTCTTATGCAGAAAGTATGATGTGAACTCCTTTGTCTCTCTTGTATTATCTTCAATAATTAGGTCTTTCCACTTTTCCGTGGAAAGACCTATTGCTTTTGTTCTGATTATTATTATTATTATTATTATTTTTTTTTTCTTCCGCCTAATTTTTTTCTTGCGTAGTATTGATGTTTCAAAAGATGTCGCTTAGATATTTGGAATATGATATCGTATAGTTTATACGCTTTTAAAACTGACAACTGCGTAACCAAATACTTTACATTGTAAGAGTTATCTCCCCAAACACTGTTTTTCTTGTGGCCACTACTCCTTCGCAACCGTAAAAGATTACGACAAATTTATTTTACCAAATTGCTCGTTACATCTTCAGGATTAGGATTTTAATTTTGACGGAAGCCGTAATGAGATTCCATATGAGAGTTATTTCCCTTATGCATTTGATATAAGTGATATGCATGTGAAACTGGTAAACCATAAGCGATAGAGACCTAGGGTCTTTTGATTTGAGGTCCTTGGTCCAAAAAAATAAAATTAGGTCAAGGTCAAAGGTCAAGGTCATATTATAAATTTTGATTTTGGCTTATTTTCACTTCTTTTCAAAAACCGTATAAGATATTGACAACATATTTTATTAAATTGTTAGTTGCGACATGTCGTAACACATACATTTTGGTTTAAAGGGTACGCTAACATTAAATTAGAGTTTTCTCCTCTTGTATTTGAAAATACTCTTATGGTGATATAATAATTCTCCTAAGGATCGTATTCAATCAACTCCATATTTGAATGTAATCTAATTTTCTTTTTGAAGTTCTTTAGATACACTTGAAGCTATCTCTTAGTGGTGAGTCATTTTCTTAGATCTAATTTGAAACCTGTTTGAAACTCGACGTCAAGAATTATTTCTTGGATCGATTCCTCTTACTCCGTATTTGGTTAGATTCTTAAAAACAATCAATTACTGGTAATATTTTAAAGATGTTACTATGGTAACGAATTCAGCAGACGACAATTTACTTTAGGTGTTTTGTCGTTAAACTCATTATTTTTACTTGTTATTTTGTGAATATCCCTATTCAAACTGATCATGAAATTCAATCGTAACGATCAGAAAGTGCAAAGCTATTAAAACTTGAGGTTGTTGTGTTTTGTCAATTTTGTACATGTCACAAATAGTATTCTTCATCATTCAAATATAGCTGAGTCCGTAATTCTTGTTAACAAGAATATTACACTAACTTTAATTTTCCGAGAATGATGTATATGCGATAATTTATCAAAACCACAGATAATTTGATTAAGATGAGAGTAAATTCTTGTAACACATTTCCCCCTATCAATGAAAAAAATGGCTTGCGGTTGATTTGTTCCAAATTTTCTCTTCAAGCATCTATGGTACTTGTTAGTCTGGGTCGACTTGATGTTTATAACATCCACGCGCTTCAATCACTAGCAGACGGCAAACTGACTAACAATTAAATCTGGGTATAATTTCTTTTCTGGTTTTATACCGTTCTAATTGCTCATCAATTCATCTAGTACATATAAAAGCTTTCTTTCATGATATAGATAACACATGTTGGGTTTCTCAAAACTATCATTTCATTCAAAAAGTGAAGTTTTTTCTTACTTTCGAAATTTATGACATCCACATAAAATACTTTTAGTAATTTTATTTGCAATACGTTTTAAAGATTGAGTATTATTCTGACTTCCGTGAGAAATATTCTAGAAACTTACTTTGAAATGATTAAGTGCAATTAGGTAAGCTTAATGAAAATGTCAGGTTAAAAGCGAAGAAGAATGTATTTATTAAAACATAGCAATTCTTAAATGTTTTTAAATTATTTTGTATTGATTCAAGAAATACCCAGAGACCTAGCTACAATATCCTGTGAACAGATTTTTTCAATGTTTCTTATTTTCGCCAATGTAAAATTTATCAACTCGGTACAATCGTCCATCGTGTTTATTCAGCGTGATCTGAGAGAATATTGAAATCAGTGATTGGACTTGAAAGTAACAGCATATCTTTAAACTCTTAAGACATGATAGGATTTGATATGGAAAAATATAATTTAACTTTTTTTGTGATATATTTTACAAATGCTCCAAGAATTTGTTAAGGAATGACACAATTCGCTAAACTTATTAAAAATAACCCTTGGGATGAGTATTTACAATGAAAGAGATGCATAAAAGCAAAAGAGACAACAATCTAGCAATACAAGCTAGCCAAAAATATACACGTAAGTGTCACTGTACAATGCTCAGTAAATATGCCATCTTACTCCTATATACTGATACCTGTTGTACGTTGTCATGCCATTTAAGATGGCTCGGGTGTCTTCCTCCATCTTGGATTTTGAAGTAGCAGATACCAATTGGTCTAGATCTTTAATGAAATGTGCAAATTTTGAGAGTAGTATGTAATTCATGTGTAAGAATTTTAATGTAAATATAAAAAAATATGTGTTTTATCACATTTACGCCTGCATTTTCTGAAAAACACAATATTTTTGTTTTATTCATTTTTTTTTTCAATTTTGCCAAATAAGGGGAGATAACTCAGATAAAGTAATTTTATAATAGAAAGTGTTGTGAGTTTCCCTATTTTAATATGTAGCAAGAAAACAAGTCCGGTGACCCTTTTTTTTCTTTTTCTTATCTGAAAGCATGTAATAAGAGCTATCTTCTCACATTTTATCTAAAAATTCTATGGTGTAGTTTTCTTTTTATCACACAAAATTGGATTTTCCATGCATAATCTATACAAAATATGACAATTTTGCACAACCTGTAGCGTGAAAAAAAAGTCCGGTGACCCATACTTTTTATTTTATTTTTGAAAAAAGCATGATTAAAACTTCACTTTGACAAATCATTAAAAAATTCTATGGATTTTAATTAAGACCCCAAGCCACCTTAATCACTATCTACGGATACCTGTTGTTAAATCCCGTCACATTCCATATAAGGTAGCCTATAATTCAGGAATTGTCGATGGTAGCTCTCGGTTTTAAATGTTTTTGTTATTGATTTGTCATTAATCAGGCCGTTGGTGTTTTCGTTTGAATTGATTCACATTTGTCGCACACTACGGTATTGGTTTTAGCTCACTTGGCTAAAAGGCCACGTGAGCTTTTCACATCACTTGGCGTCCGTCGTCCGTCATCGTCGTCTCCGTTAATTTTACAAAAACCTTCTCTAAAACTACCGGGTTAAATTTAACCAAACTTGACCCACAATCATTATTAGGGTATCTAGTTTTTAAAATGTGTTCTATGACCAAGATGGCCGACATGGCTAAAAATAGAACATAGGGGTAAAATGCAAGTTAAGTTCGAAAACCACTATTAATAGAGAAAATCTGACATGCGCGAAAGCGTTCAGAATGTTGAGCTCTACCTATTTCCATTGAAGTCAAAACTGTCATATAGGAGTTATTGCCCTTAAATGACGAATTTTACCATTTTGTAAAATCTTTGCCTGTTGTCTCGAAAATTTTAATAGATAGACAGAAACTTTAAAAAGCAAAATTGATCAGCAAGACATGATCTACAAATAAGTCAACATGTTAATAATCGTAAGGCAACCTCGTTAGAGTTATTGCCCTTTAATGACGATTTTTACCATTTTTGTTTTGCGCTTTTGCCTTGTCTTTAAAACTATAATAGATAGATAGAGTTTTTTAAAAAGAAAATTATCAACAAGACAAGATCTACAATTAAGTCAAATAAACGAAATCGTGAGTCGACTTCTTATTGAATTTATTGCCCTTTAATGATTTTTTTTTTTCATTGTTGCTTATTATCTTGAAAACTGTAATAGATAGATAGAAACTTTAAATAGCACAAATGATCAGCAATACAAGATCTATAAGCCAGAATGGCGGAAATCTTCTGTCGACTCTTTATTTGAGTTATCGCCCTCAAATGATAATCTTAAACATTGTTATGCATATTTAGCCTACTATCTTGAAAACTATAATAGATAGATAGAAACTTTAAACGGAAAAAATATCAGCAGGATAAGATCTACAAATATGTCAACATGAAATTGTCAGTTAACTTTCGATAGATTTATTCCCTTTAATGATGATTTTTACTATGAAGTGGCCAATTGTTGAAGATGCAGTTGAGCGACACAATCTTTTTGGAACCTCTAGTTCTTATTATTGAAGTCCGTGCGGTGACGCATAGTTACTACATGTACGTCACTTGCAAGATGTTGGATAGCTGTATCATTGGCAATCATATCACGTCAGGATGTTCGCTCCTCTTGTTTTTTTCCATTTTTGTCAGATATTCGGAATCCTCTGGTTTTATCCATGCAATGCCATTAAAAATTTTGACCTCTAAGCCCTACTTTTCTTTACATAATTTTATAACATATAGTTTAAAAAGCCATATTTGCAAATCTTGTAAAATCCTTGTTATTTTTTCATAGTTTTTGAAAGATAAAAGGTGCCAATGTTAATAGTATGAAAAATCTAGAGAGAATCATTTCCCGCCAAATTTTCAATGGCTTATATCTCAAAAATAAGCACACAGACCTTTCATTTATTTCTGCTTTTTTAGTTCCGTTATTTATATGCTATCAATTTATAAAAGTCTTTTAAAACGCTTGTTATTTTGAAACAGAGTAGCGAACATCCTTAATTTATATAAAATGCAATTGACTTGATTTCTATCGCATAAGATTCCATTGATTTTTTTTTTGATATTTGGAAATGAAAGTTACTACTTTCATTAGATATGCAAGATAATTATAACCAGATACTATTATATGTAATTTTGCATAATTTTTGCTTATCGAAAAAAATTATCTCACTCTTATTTAATTAAGTGTGAAAAGCTATAACACAGATAACTTTTTTCACTTTTAAGAAAACAAATGATTACCACGTGTTTAGGGGGAAATTAAGTGAAAAACATGGCAGTGGGCTAAACGAAGGTAAATCCTTGAATAGTATACAAAACATTGACTGAAGCGTTAATTCTTGTTCGTTAAGGAAATCTAAAAATTCGTTGAAACATTTTTCTGGATATTCAGCTTAAGATTCCATAGGAACAAGGCAAAATTAGAATTTGAAATTTTTTAGAAATTATCACTTAAATTCCAAACTGTATGGTCATATAAATCAACTTATATGATTCCTGACAAAATAAACTAAACATAGTAAAACATTGATGTCTTCAAGACATGTTTCTGAACTAGTATTTTAGGGAGCTACCATTTGATTTTTATTGGGGGGGAGGGCTAGGATGAAATTTGAAAAAAATAGGCAGGACAGGAGTTTTGAGTAGAAAAAAAGGCAGGATGAGCAACTTGGAAAAAAAGGCAGGATGACAATTTGTGTAAAAAAAATCAGGATAAACTAGTAAAAAAAAGGCAGGACCGAATAGAGTAAAAAATAAAAAGGCAGGACAGAGATTACAACTAAAAAAAAAAAAGCAGGACAAAATTTTTCATCCTAGCCCCCATAAATATCAAATGGTAGCTCCCTTAAAGCTAGAAGAGTATTGTATGCTGCTTGGATCCCATATCCAACTAAGTAAGACATCACGTGACTTTGGTGCCGTAACGAGCCGCCATTTTGTGTCATTTTGTCCCAATAAAATGCATATGTGCTCATGATAGGTTTTCACGTAAGACAAATAAGTTTAGTTAGTTTCCCGGTTAATTTTAACAAAAACGAATCTTAAATTAAAATGAAAAATCATCATGAAGCTAACCAATGTATCTGGCAATAGTCTAATTTCATACCGACTTTTTCGCTTTGGAGATTCCGTATATCGTCAGGTTATCGGAATTCCAATTGGGACTAACTGTGCACCACTTATTGCGGACCTGTTTTTGTATTGCTATGAGTTACAATTTATGACTAAAATCAGCAAAGACCCATCGAAACAACATCTGATACAAAATTTAATAATACTTTTAGATATTTGGATGATATATTGGCTCTCAATAATGACGACTTCAGTATGTATACTAAAGAAATTTATCCTGTTGAACTTACTTTAAATAAAGCTAATACTAACAATGAACACTGTCCTTTCCTTGATCTTGATATCTATAACATTAACGGAAAGCTTAATACAAAATTTATGATAAAAGAGATGATTTTTCATTTCCTATCGTTAATTATCCATTTTAGATGGTGACGTTCCCTTGTCACCATCTTACGGTGTTATATATCTCAACTTGTACGATTCGCTCGTGTATGTAACAACGTTTCAGATTTTAACGAAAGAAATTTATGTATTACTGAAAAATTATTACACCAGGGTTTTCGATATCACAAACTAGTCAAAACATTTACTAAATTTTATCATCGGTACAAGGACATCATTCGTAAATATAGCTCAACATGCAGACTTCTTATACGTTCATGTATTTCACATCCAATCTTTTATGGTAATATTCTTTATAAAGCACAAACAATGTCAGTATTCATCTCAGAAGCTAACAAAACCTTTACATAGACTTATTAAGAAGGGATATAGTTACGATACTGTTGTCAGGTCATTAAAGATTGCATATTTTGGCTTTAATATTGATTCACTTATAGGGTCTTTGCATCGGAACTAAACACATTTATTTAAAACCAGTTGTTGGCATGACACGGGTTATGCTCTTCTCATATATTTTATGATGGTATGATACTAAACCCTAACGGAGGGATTGTGCCTGATATTCATATGATGAAGACATAATCTTTCAATCAGTTTAATTGAGGTCTGGAGCTGGCATGTCAGTTAACTGCTAGTAGTCTGTTGTTATTTATGTATTATTGTCATTTTGTTTATTTTCTTTTGTTACATCTTCTGACATCGGACTCGGACTTCTCTTTAACTGACTTTTAATGTGCGTATTGTTATGCGTTTACTTTTCTACATTGGCTAGAGGTATAGGGGAGGTTGAGATCTCATAATAGATATAACATGTTTAACCCCGCCGCATTTTGCGCCTGTCCCAAGTCAGGAGCCTCTGGCCTTTGTTAGTCTTGTATTATTTTTACTTTTAGTTTCTTGTGTATAATTTGGAGTTTAGTATGACGTCCATTATCACTGAACTAGTATATATATTTGTTTAGGGGCTAGCTTATAGACGCCGCCGGGTGCGGATTTTCTCGCTGCATTGAAGACCTATTGGTGACCTTCTGTTGTTGTCTGTTCTGTGGTCGGGTTGTTGTCTCTTTGACACATTCCTATTTCCATTCTCAATTTTATTTTGACTCTGGAGTTTATATTTTTTCGACAAGTAACCTACTCTTAGGTAGGACATCCTGGTACTCGGTCAAGTAAGAGCAACGTAAATAAATAAAATTAAGCTTTCAATCGGTGCAGTTTTTTGGGGAAATTAACAAATTTTCCCCAAAAATTGCACCGATTAAATGTTGGATTTTACTTCTTTTGGTTGCTCTTACTTGACCGAGTATCAGGATGTCCTACCACAGATTAGGTAACCTGTCGAAAAATTATATAATCTGGAGTCAAAAGTCGGTAATATGAAAATAGTCTATTGAGTTGTACAGCAAAATTAGGAGATATGGTACGATTGCCAATATATAAGGACAAAGATTGACACGTCGGCCGTTCAGCGTCCTATGGTTGCTTTAGTCTACGTCATTTAGTCGCCGGTAGAAAGCTGTCTCATTGTTATTCGAACCACATCTTCTTGATTTGATAACGTAAATATTTTCTCATGAATATCATTTTTTCGCAGCTGTATTAGCGTTTTCATTTAATTTCGAAGTGCCAAGTTATTGAAAATGACGGAAATTATTTACAGAAATATTGAAAAGACACAATTTGACGCTAGGAATACTTCGGGGAATTTTTGTAGTTCTTGGACGTGACGTGAGTAACACATTTATTGACTATGTTTTAGAACACAACGGATAAAACGTGAAATAAATGATTATTTATTAACACTTTTAGACTAAAACTGTCAAAGTTTCAGTAAATTGTATCCCATTTCATATTAATATAGTTGACACCTTTTTTCTAGAACCTATATGCTAGCACAATCAAAATATTATACCTCGTCAAAATAAAGTATATCTTGTGCTATTTTCAGTATTAAAGATTACAAGCTATAGCTGTGAGAAAAATATCATATTGTTAGGAAGAAGATAGCTATTATAAAATTCTTTAAAAAATTTGTAATCAATTCATTTTCTGTGTTTGTTGTAAAAATATAAAATAAAACCAAATTAATTTCTCTACCGCAAAGAAAAGTCCAAGAAATAAAATGCATATCTGCATAAAATTTGCTAATTTCAGTAAATATTGAGGCTGATTATTTGCGATAAAAATGGTGAATGACTCTATACTATACCTGTTACACAACTGTCCCAGGTTAGGGGGAGGTTTGGGGGCCCGCTAACATGTTTAACCCCGCCACATTCTGTATGTGCCTGTCCCAAGTCAGGAGCCTATAATTCAGTGGTTGTTGTTAGTTTCTGTGTATCATATTTGTTTTTCGTTCATTATTTTGTACATAAATTAGGCCGTTATTTTTTTTTTCGTTTGAATTGTTTTACATTTGTCATATCAGGGATTTTTATAGCTGACTATGCGGTATGGGCTTTGCTCATTGTTGAAGGCCGTACGCTGACCTATAGTTGTTAATTTCTGTGTCATTTGGTCTCTTGTGGAGAGTTGTCTCATTGGCAATCATACCACATCTTCTTATTTGTATACCTTAGTACAACTAATCGTTTATGTCAACATTGTTCTTTAAGTTAAATAGATGATGAAGATCATTTCTTATCTAAATGTACACAAAATGAAAACTTGAGACTTGAATTCTTACAAAAAATTGAAAATATCTATTCAAATAGAGATGATATGGATAACTTTGATAAATTGATTTTATGTCTTTCATGTCCGTCAGTTATGCGGTATGCTGCCCCCAATCGCCCGATTTATTAAAAAGTCATGGTTACTGAGGAGAGTGAAATCAGCAACTGCATGATCTGTACATCTTGTATATTATTATTTTTGTGATGTATTATGTACTGTGTTATCTGTTATCATGTATGCCATCAATCACATTGGAGTATAACTGAGCATTTATTCCAATAAACTAATTGGAAATTGTCCACTTATCTTTGAAAAAAATACTATTTCTTCTAATGATTTCATATTAAATTTTAGGAGCAATACAGAGACCAGACTGAGATTGAATCTAAACTCCGCTATAACTTTGGGCAGTGTTTGGCCCTTAATCTATTGCCGAGCTTGCACGCTTCTTTCAATGGTAATATTTGCGCATACTGCCCTTGTAAATGCACGAATCCAAAATAAACATCTGATGTACAGTAGTTGTCGTTTGTTTATGTAATTTATACGTGTTTCTCGTTCCTCGTTTTTTATATAGACTAGACCGTTGGTTTTCCCGTTTGAATGGTTTTACACTAGTAATTTTGGGGCCCTTTATAGCTTGTTGTTCGGTGTGAGCCAAGGCTCCGTATTGAAGGCCGTACATTGACCTATAATGGTTTACTTTTATAAATTGTTATTTGGATGGAGAGTTGTCTCATTGGCACTCACACCACATCTTCCTATATCTATGTTTGTAGTAACAGGCAATGAGTGTTTTTATGAAACGGATTTTCCTGGATATCGATAACTTATTCACAGTTGGACCGTATTCACAGTTGGACCGTATGTGAAGCATAATGTGACAATAAATACCCACAGGTTACCTCTAAGGGAGCTACCATTTGATTTTTATGGGGGGGCTAGGATGAAAAATTTTGTCCTGCCTTTTTATTTTTCCCTCTATTCGGTCCTGCCTTTTCATTTTTCACTCTATTCGGTCCTGCCTTTTTTTTTAGTTGATCCTGACTTTTTTTTACATAAATTGTCATCCTGCCTTTTTTTTTGCAAATAATCTCATCCTGCCTTTTTTTTTTTACTCAAAACTCCTGTCCTGCCTATTTTTTTCAAATTTCATCCTAGCCCCCATAAAAATCAAATGGTAGCTCCCTAAAGGAGTGCGAGAATGGCTCACCAGAAGGCATTGACATATATGTAAATATAAGATGTAGTATGATTGCCATTGAAAACACCTATCCACCAAAGTTCAAATGACGTGGATATTAGCAATACGGGTCAATGTACAGCCTTACGTACGCATGTCCCTGTTTATAGATATAAGAAGATGTGGTATGAGTGCCAATGAGACAACTCTCCATCCAAGTCAAAATTTATAAAAGTAAACCATTATAGGTCAAAGTACGGTCTTCAACACGGAGCCTTGGCTCACACCGAACAGTAAGCTATAAAGGGCCCCAAAAATTATAGTGTAAAACCATTCAAACGGGAAAACCAACGGTCTAATCTATATAAAAAACGAGAAACGAGAAACACTTATGAACTACATCAACAAACGACAACTACTGAACATCAGATTCCTGACTTAGGACAGGTGCAAACAAATGCAGCGGGTTTAAACGTTTTAATGGTACCAAACCTTCACCCTTTTTCTGAAACAATGGTGTAACATCACAACATAGAAAGACACACTATAAAATATCAACTGAAATACCTTTATACCACTAAATGTTTAAAAGTTTTAACTTTCTGACACATAAACTGCATATAAATCTGATTTATAAGAGCGGAGCACCTGAGATCACCCCCGGTTTTTAGTGGGGTTCTTGTTCATTTTTTTTTTTTTTTTTGCCATGGCATTGTCGGTTTGTTTTCGACTTATGATATAAAAAAAAGAAGATGTGGTATAATTGCCAATGAGACAACTCTCCACCAGATACCAAATGACATAGAAGTTAACAACTATAGGTTATGAGTTTGAAAACCCTTTGGTATCTTACGTCTCTCTTTTACCTATTATATATACATGTCCTGTCATATCTTAAAATTTTCCTAGGTGCACATGTTTGTACTCATCAGTTAACATGGCTATATTTGTCAATACCTTCTGATAAACCGTCATAAATTATCACCATCAGGTTACTAATTAATTAAACTTCCCGCCTGACAGGTGCTACTATTACATTTCCACGCGATCTTCTGATTGCGCATGAGTGTAACAAGTCAGGTATTACCTAATGCCGCATTTTAAGAATTGATTTAACGTTTGATATGTCATTTTTAAAATCCTAAACTTGTTTGTCGACGGGCCGTTATTCCTAGAGAAGTTCAATAACAAAAAACTCGAACTCCAAGGTAAATTAAAAAGAATACATAAAATCTGACAACGAAGCGCTCGACTTTATCAACCAAAAGAACGACTTGAAAACAACTGTCATATTACGGACTCGGTACAGGCGTTTTCCGAAGAAAATGGCGGAATAAACCTGGTTTTATAGCAAGCCAAACCTCCCACTCGAACAGTTGTTTAAAGTTCCTTTATGTTGACAAAACTGTTAGAGCAACCACAACAAGCATCATTTGTTAACGTGAGAATAATTGGGATCCAGCAGCCAAAATTGTATAAACATACATCATAAATATACAACATAACTGACTTAAATCATTGAAACAACAAAGAGGGGTTCTGGTTGTTCAATCTTTAATCAGTTCTGTGTTTTGTGTTTTGTAGAATAAAATTAGTGGACAGTTGTCTGTTCGTCTTTTGACTTTTGACTATGATGGTGTATGCTTTTTGTGTTTTGTGACTGTTGTCTGTTCGTCTATTGCCTTTTGACTATGATGGTGTATGTTTTTTTGTGTTTTGTGACTGTTGTCTGTTCGTCTTTTGACTTTTGACTATGATGGTGTATGTTTTTTGTGTTTTGTGAGTGTTGTCTGTTCGTCTATTGCCTTTTGACTATGATGGTGTATGATTTTTGTGTTTTGTGACTGCTGTCTGTTCGGCTCTTGTCTTTTGGCTATTGTGGTGTATCGTTTGTGTGTCTCTCGTCTTTTGACTATGATGGTGTATGATTTTTGTGTTTTGTGACTGTTGTCTGTTCGTCTCTTGTCATTTTGCCTATTGTGGTGTATCGTTTGTGTGTCTCTCGCCTTTTGACCATAGTGTTTTGTGACTGTTATCTGTTCGTCTCTTGTCATTTGTCTATTGTGGTGTATCTTTTGTGTGTCTCTTGCCCTTTGACTATGATGGTATGTGGTTTTTGTGTTTTGTGTACTGTTGTCAGTTCGTCTATTGCCTTTTGACTATGATGGTGTATGATTTTTGCGTTTTGTGACTGTTGTCTGTTCGTCTCTTGCATTTTGACTATAGTGGTGTATCTTTTTTGCGTCTCATGCCTTTTGAATATGATGGTGTTAGATTTTTGTGTTGTGTGGACTGTTGTCAGTTCGTCTATTGGCTTTTGACTGTAATGGAGTATTTTTTCTGTTTTGTGACTGTTATTTGTTCGTCTTTTGTCTTGACTATGGTGTTGTATGTTTTTCTGTTTTGTGACTGTTTTCTATTCATTTCTTGTCTTGACTATGGTGTTGTATGTGTTTGTGTTTTGTGACTTTTCTATTCATTTCTTGTCTTGACTATGGTGTTGTATGTGTTTGTGTTTTGTGGACTGTTTTCAGTTCGTCTCTTGCTTTTTAACTATGATGGTGTTGGTTGTTTTATTTTTGTGTTTTGTCTTGACTATGGTTTTGTATTTTTTTGTGTTTTGTGACTGTTGTCTATTCATCTATTGCCTTTTGACTATGAGGGAGTATGAATTATGTGTTTTGTATATTGTGACTGTTGTTTGTTTGTTTCTTGTCTTGACTATGTGTTGTTTGTCATTCTATGACTTTGACAATGAAGGAGAATGGTTTTCGTGTTTTGTTACTGTTGTTTATTTGTTTCTTGTCTTGACTATGGTGTTGTTTTTGAATCTATGACTTTTGACTATGTCGGTTTCTTTCCCCGATGTGTCTTTTTCCCCCTTTTTCTTGTAGCACATTTTATGTTGCAGTATGATCAAATATATCATACAATGACCTTCACATGCGCAATTCAATCTAAAGTTTAAAAGTGTCCCTGTCATGTACATAACCAATCGTTGTTGTCAAAAAGTCAAAATAAAGAGAATGGTCGAAAGTCAACCACCAAAGATCACTGAGAGGGAAGATCAATTCTTTCTATTATTTTTTCAAGTAATTAATGAATGGCTATTATTTATTTTGAATTTATTGAACCATAAAATTAATTTTTGACTCTTCACATTGAATAATCCGCGAATTAATTTTTGACTCTTCACATTGAATAATCCGCGAAGCGGATTATGTAAAATGTGAAGAGTCAAAAATTAATTTTATGGTTCAATAAATTCAAAATAAATTATTGCCATTCATTATAAATAAATTTCTATCAAAAATAAGACTCAAAGAACTTTTTATATTATTTATATTAACAATAACAACGTACACACATGTTGGCGTATGAATATACAACGTCAGAGTGGGCATGCGCCATAAAAATTGACAACATTGAAAATAAAGGTAATACTTTTAACCAATCAGAAGACAGTAAATACACCAAATTTATTTATTATCTTATAAATAGACAAACATGTTACTTTTATTATTCTTCCCTTAGTTAATTTATTTTGAATTTACATTGTATCATAGGTCAAATTTATTTGTTCAGTGTATGTTCAATGGTGTTACTATGTCCTTTGATTTAGTTAAGCTATTTCAGTTGATATTTTATAGTGTGTCTTTCTATGTTGTGATGTTACACTATTGTTTCAGAAAAAGGGTGAAGGTTTGGTACCATTAAAACGTTTAAACCCGCTGCATTTGTTTGCACCTGTCCTAAGTCAGGAATCTGATGTTCAGTAGTTGTCGTTTGTTGATGTGGTTCATAAGTGTTTCTCGTTTCTCGTTTTTATATAGATTAGACCGTTGGTTTTCCCGTTTGAATGGTTTTACACTAGTAATTTTTGGGGCCCTTTATAGCTTACTGTTCGGTGTGAGCCTAGGCTCCGTGTTGAAGACCGTACTTTGACCTATAATGGTTTACATTTATAAATTTTGACTTGGATGGAGAGTTGTCTCATTGGCACTCATACCACATCTTCTTATATCTATAAATTATAATTCAGTGTGCCTAACATGTATTGTTTCGGGGTAGTTTTTATGTAGCTGTTAGAAAACCGTTTAGCATATATAAAAATAAGGAGATGTGGTTTGATTACCTTGCCAAATGAGACAACTTTCAACAAAGTTAAAATGAAGTGGATGTAAGCAGTTATAGGCAATAGTGCGGCCTTCGACAATGAGAAAAACTCAAACCGTATAGTCGGATATAAGAGGCCACGACATGAAAAATGTAGAACATTTCAATTGAGAAAACGAACGGCCTAATCAATAACAAAACAATTTACGAAAACAAATATGACAGACATGAACCAACGACAACAATTGAACTACAGTCTCCTGACAAGGGACAGGCATAAAAATGTGGCGGGGTTAAACATGTTTGAAGGCGCCAACCCTCCCCTAACCTGTGTAAACATGGCCTTTACTCAGATGCGTTCGGTATAAATTCAATTTTCAAAAGTTCGCAAAAAAAATCTTCGTATGTTCAGTACTGTCTGTACAGAAACAGCGTCTTTTAATCCACAAATCTTGAGGATTTTTTATTTGGCAATAAAATAATGGATTAATAGTGTACGCACTTGTCAGTGACAAAAGACTTGAGAAACATGATGTTCTGATCGTGTAGTCATTCGTACATTCTCTCTATCTATTATTGTCAGTATAATACCGGGATCAGGTGTCTTCTGATAAAACCCGCCATTATGTCGTCTGATAAAACCCGCCATTATTAATGCAATGAATATACAACATGTTATAAAAACATTACAGGGAAAGAAAACGGTTTGTCTTTCCCCGACTCTGATTCTTGAAACAATTCTTTCAATGGATTAGTCGGTTCCGTGTGTTTTGAAAAACTTTGAAAAAGATCAATATCATACAATTGTCTCTCAAATCCATCAATAGATCACAACTCTGTTAAATTAGATATGCAAAGGCAGCGTATCAAGTTGGAAAATGAAGAATTATCTTTGCATTTTGTTTATAAAAAAAATGGCGCCTAGAAAAATCGCTTTATACGCTAATACTCTGGTGACCTGTGCACCCAAAATATTTGGAAGTTTGAGCGAATTCGTGTGTTAGACGATTAAGATAAGGAAAACAAAATAGAAGAACATTTTATTGTACAGTGTAGCTTTGAAAAAACTTGGTTGATTTATTAAAGTTGTCTGACAGATTGTTATCTGAAAGTTTAAACAGGCTATCTGGACCATGCGTTGTTTGATGTTTTGTTTCTCTTTGTACGTCTATTATTTTCGGGAGAGTTGGATGTTGTTGGTTGGTGTGGTCTGTTGCAATGTCTATTATTTTCGGGAAAATCGGATGTTGTTGGTTGGTGTGGTCTGTTGCAATGTCTATTATTTTCGGGAAAATCGGATGTTATTGGTTGGTGTGGTCTGTTACAATGTCTATTACTTTCGGAAGAGTCGGGTGTTGTTGGTTGGTGTGGTCTGTTGCAATGTCTATTATTTTCGGGAGAGTCAGGTGTTGTTGGTTGGTGTGGTCTGTTGCACTGTCTATTATTTTCAGAAGAGTCAGGTGTTGTTGGTTGGTGTGGTCTGTTGCACTGTCTATTATTTTCAGAAGAGTCGGGTGTTGTTGGTTGGTGTGGTATGTTGCAATGTCTATTATTTTCGGGAGAGTCAGGTGTTGTTGGTTGGTGTTGTCTGTTGCACTGTCTATTATTTTCGGGAGAGTCAGGTGTTGTTAGTTGGTGTGGTCTGTTGCTCTGTCTATTATTTTCGGGAGAGTCGGGTGTTGTTGGTTGGTGTGGTCTGCTGCACTGTCTATTATTTTCGGGAGAGTCGGGTGTTGTTGGTCTGTGTGATCTGTTGCAATGTCTATTATTTTCGGGAGAGTCGGGTGTTGTTGGTTGGTGTGGTATGTTGCACTGTCTATTATTTTCGGGAGAGTCGGGTGTTGTTGGTTGGTGTGGTCTGTTGCACTGTCTATTATTTTCGGGAGAGTCGGGTGTTGTTGGTTGGTGTGGTATGTTGCACTGTATATTATTTTCGGGAGAGTCGGGTGTTGTTGGCTGGTGTGGTCTGTTGCAATGTCTATTATTTTCGGAAGAGTCGGGTGTTGTTGGTTGGTGTGGTCTGTTGCAATGTCTATTATTTTCGGGAGAGTCGGGTGTTGTTGGTTGGTGTGGTCTGTTGCACTGTCTATTATTTTCGGGAGAGTCAGGTGTTGTTGGTTGGTGTGGTCTGTTGCACTGTCTATTATTTTCGGAAGAGTCGTGTGTTGTTAGTTGGTGTGGTCTGTTCCACTGTCTATTATTTTCGGGAAAGTCGGATGTTGTTGGTTGGTGTGGTCTGTTGCAATGTCTATTATTTTGAGAAGAGTAGGGTGTTGTTGGTTAGTGTGGCCGGTCTGTTGCAATGTCTATTATTTTCGAAAGAGTGAGATGTTGTCGGTTGGTGTGGTCTGTTGCACTGTCTATTATTTTCAGATGAGTAGGGTGTTGTTGGTTGGTGTGGTCTGTTGCACTGTCTATTATTTTCAGATGAGTAGGGTGTTGTTGGTTGGTGTGGTCTGTTGCACTGTCTATTATTTTCAGATGAGTAGGGTGTTGTTGGTTGGTGTGGTCTGTTGCACTGTCTATTATTTTCAGATGAGTAGGGTGTTGTTGGTTGGTGTGGTCTGTTGCACTGTCCAATAATTGTTATGATTTCTGTTGTTTTCTTTATATGCACTTGTTTACCTTTTTGCTCCTCTGATGAGTGATGTTGAATAAATCTTATTGCTTTTTATTCAAATCCGGATAAGTTCTAAAATAACACAACGTTTTCATCCAGTTGAAGCTATGTGGGGCCCTGGTAAACAATGTATTATGCATAAAACTTTTTAAAGAGAAATGTTTTAACCATTGTAAACACTTCAAACAAAGCATTTTTATTACTTTAATTTGTGTTTAAAAAAGTGAATCATAATCTATCAAAGTTTTAAAAAGTTTGCTTTCTAAACTTTTTCCTCCCTCAGCTCGTTACTGATGACCTTTGTTTTTGCAACACTTGACCAAAACAGGAAGTTGTCTAAGTGGTTTTTTTTTCTGAATTGGGCTAAATAGCGATAAGGTGTATTGCAACCCCGCAAAAACTAAAGGAGAAAGTCCGGTAAGGGCTAGTTTTGACCTAAAATTCGAAGTACATCTGATGAAAGATTTTTGACATATTTTAAACACTTAAGTGTATACTTCAGTCGATTCAATTAGTTTATGTAAACTATTTGAACTGATTTGGTCATAAAAGTCGCTCAAATTCAAGCTTAAATATGAAAAATCTATCAAACATGCCATAAAACGTCACTTTTCAGATGTTTTTTTGTTTAAAATGGAAGTGGCCGCATTCGTGTTTAGTCTTAACCTTTATATATGTTATGTATTATTATCAAATACAACATATATTTAAATATTAAGACAGAACACAAATGCAGCTACTTCCATTTTAGACAAAAACCGTCTTAAAATTAGCACAAATGCTACAATTGTGAAGATTTCAGTAATTTTGCTTGAATTTATGATGCTATTACCTGATACATGTGCATTGTATTATCAAAAACAGCCGATATTTATGGAACAAAAGTATTCTACTTTCCAATAAAGAGCTAAAAGAGGGACGAAAGATACCAGAGGGACAGTCAAACTCATAGATCGAAAACAAACTGACAACGCCATGGCCAAAAATAAAAAGACAAACAGACAAATAATAGTACAGATGACACAACATAGAAAACCAAAGACTAAGCAACACGAACCCCACCAAAAACTGGGGGTGATCTCAGGTGCTCCGGAAGGGTAAGCAGATCCTGCTCCACATGTGGCACCTGTCAAAAGTCTACATTTCAACAAATCTGTAAAAATGCTATATTTTGGGGCCAAAAAGGGATCTTACCGGGCCTACTCCTTTGTAAAGTTTAGTTTAAATCACCAGCATACATGTCCATGTCAGTTCTCTGAAAGAAAATTCATTTGGTTAAGCGTTTTCATTCTGGCGGCGTTATATCTCCCCTACCTGGCTTACATAACAATCATCGCATCCGGTATAGGTTATGCCACACTTCAACCGTACGATTTTTTTTTTTTTTTTTTTTTTATTTTGAAAAATTTGTCCTTTTTGAAGTTGGAAGTTGGATTTATGATTATATAGCATCTGGACCTGTTCTGTCGTTTAAGAGGTATTGTTTTAATGGGTTTAATCCGATATTGCTTTGACGTCTGACGCTCTTTTGGGAGACGTGCCAGAATACAGCGAACTTAGAAAACATGGAAATTACCAACCAAGAATTACGGCGATTTCCATCTCAGAATCGTAAAAGATCCACGAGAGCACGAAATAAATTTGCGTGTACAAAAATGCACTAAATTCTATCATTGCTTGCTCATTTTTTAAAAGACGTATAAATAATATATAGGAAAATCGCTGCATACTCGTTGCCTAGAGTATTAAATGCACAGACATATATTGTGCAGAGTTGTTATTGGACAGAGATACAACTGTCATTTTGAAAAGTGGCAAATAAAATCGTGAACAATCGTTAAAATAAAACACACCACACTTTATTTTCAAATATAGAATTCTGTGGAAATAGCTGTCCACCCCTTTCAATGAAAACGAAAAGATTTTTAGTTGTTCTACAACATGATTTGCGATAAGACCCCTGGACATTATACAGATAAAACAGTGAGAAACAGATTAAATATTTAATAATAATGTATATAAATAAATGTTTTATGTATGTAAATATTATTATCATCGTTATCAGAAAATTGTTGTTAATATCCATGTAAATTGTCAGAATCTAAGCGGAACGGACAGATGATATTAACAGCCAAATACTGGTCACGTGCCAACTCTCACGCGCTCTAGGCAAATATCTAAATTATCATTATTTTAATGAATTTATTTGAATAATGTATTTCATTTTAATTTGTGTTATTACAAAGACTGCAGTATTTACATCAGAGGACTATAAGGTGAATCAATTTAATTGCAAAAGGATAAATGTCAACTCTTCACTGAACTGTGTAACGATGGTTTTGATTGGTTAATGACACGTGCCTCGTCCATTATCATATTTAAACTACCCCAGGTGTTATTTATGCACAAAGAAACCGTAGAAGTACATTAAAAGTAGTTATTGACTTGTAACATAAATGGGAAACCACAAACTCATCCTAAATTAGAATTATGAATATTTTAAAAGAGGTTATTAAAGGGGCGTTATTCACTGAGCCGAACAATTTGTACATTTTATCAAGGAATTGTATATTTAAATATACAATTCCTTGATTTTATGTATTCAGTTTAAGTTTACTTTGAACAGGAGACATTATATGTCCAACTTAACTCGAATTTGAATTCAGATGTTTACTATCCCAATATCTTTTCTTTTAACCGTGTAAATATTAAGGTTAATTTGTGAAAGCAAATCGGAGAGGAAATAATGAAAAGACTTAATGAAATGCACCCTGTATCATGAATGAAAGATATAAATTACTTAAAGTCTTGTATGTAAATTAAAAGTGTCTTAATTTCCATTAGTTGCGTGCCTGTCATGAAAGCTTCGTAAATCCAAAGTAGAAAAAAAGGTTGTATAGATCACGTGGTTTCAATTTCATCCGACATCTGAAGGTTCTATCATAAAAATGAATGATTGACATCTTATGTTTTTTTCTATAAATCACTGGGCACATGTTAATTTATTACTTTCAAGTT